>WWET01004446.1:88924-105860 GCA_011038615.1 Limnodynastes dumerilii | reverse complement strand
AGAACACGTGGTGGAGTACAGGTTGCGGTACTTAGAGGTAGGTGGTCTCGAGTGGGTGGCGGTGAGAGCGTCCATCCAGTAGAGATTGTGAGTATTATTACCTGTACTCTGCGTGGTGTTTGTCCCCCTCCTCCTTCCACGGGTGCGGAGACGGAGCCGGAAGGCGTGGGAAAGGTTCCGTCCCGCTCGTCAGTCATTGGTGAAAAGGGGTGTCTGAGGCCCTGGCCGGTGATGACGATTACCTCACCCGTGAATAACTTTCCCCATTTTCTCCCGCAGGTACTTTTGGTGTTGATGCTTTACTAATGGTTGTGCTTTCTTTACAGCATTAGGAATCGTCACGCCTGGGACCGGGGGAGGAGCAGCGCATCTTCTCTGGCGGTTCTTCAGGATCGGGTAGGAACCTCGGGGGTGGGGGCGGGCCTGGGTTTTGTTTGCAATTCACAGGGCGCCGGCGCACCACCCGTTACAACTGCACCACTGATCCCAGCAGTACCTGCATCACTGCTCCTACAATCCTGCAAACCTGACCTGTCTACCTTGCATCGCTGCACCACTGATACCAGCAGTACCTGCATCTCTGCTCCTGCTATTCTGTAAACCTGACCTGTTTGCCTAGCATCTGGTTCAAGCTGCTGTTGCTATTCAGTTTACCTTGCCTTATATTTGTTTATCCACACCCGTTAATAACCTGGAATCTGTTACCTACAATAAACCTCTTGTCTTTCATTCTGGCTTCCGTATTCCTTGTACCAGGCTGCAGGTATTCATAACACAAAGGACGTTTAAGCTGGCCATACACTAGAGCGATTATCGCTACCAGCTTGTGGCTGTCGATAAACGGGACGATTTTCCCCTGGTAAAAGGTCCCGATATTGGCACCATACACTAGAAGAGGCTAGGGGCGATAATCTCTGCTGGAGAGCCTACAGCTAGCTGGAGAGGACATAGGGCCTGATTCAGAGATGCGATTTCCACGGCACTTAGGTGCGTATATTTAAGATCCTAGAAAATTTGCAAAACTGCGCATGCGTAGTAATAGTGCAACGCCGTTTACGTAGCGGTTAGGAGCGTAAGTTCGCTAAGAGCGTAGGTTTGAATCGCACGCAAGCACTTATTCAGTGCAGCAGCACTGTATACACAGATAGAGGGAGAGAGGACACAGTGCTGTATACCCAGACAGAGGGAGAGAGGACGCAGCACTGTATACACAGATAGAGGGAGAGAGGACACAGTGCTGTATACCCAGACAGAGGGAGAGAGGACGCAGCACTGTATACACAGATAGAGGGAGAGAGGACACAGTGCTGTATACCCAGACAGAGGGAGAGAGGACGCAGCACTGTATACACAGATAGAGGGAGAGAGGACACAGTGCTGTATACCCAGACAGAGGGAGAGAGGACGCAGCACTGTATACACAGATAGAGGGAGAGAGGACACAGCGCTGTATACCCAGACAGAGGGAGAGAGGACACAGCGCTGTATACCCAGACAGAGGGAGAGAGGACACAGTGCTGTATACCCGGACAGGGGGAGAGAGGACACAGCGCTGCAGCCTGTCAGTGTGTGGGGCTCTGCAGTGCTCTGCCCTCTCTCCTTCTGTGTTAAATGTCTGTCCAGCAGTCATTTTACATAGAGGGAGAAAAGGCAGAACACTAGGTACCTCCAAAAATCACAGGTAGGGTCTGATTATCATTCAGGAATTCCAAAAGATGCGATTATCGAACCCTAGCGTTTTTTGGAAGGTTTTATCGCCAGTTAGAAAAAAAATCTGCACCATACACTAGAGTGATATTTGGCCCGATCCACAATAATTGTGCGTTTGGGCCGATATTCGCTCTAGTGTATGGCCAGCTTTAGTCTTTCCTACATAGGATTTGTTACATTTACACTGAAGTAAGTAAACAACAAAGGTTGTATAGCCAAAGGCTATAAGGCCAAAGGCTATATGCTTGTTATGTGATTTAAATAAGTACTTTTATACATTGGACATATTTTGGATACTGGACACAAATCTGAAAATCCTTGATGTTTGAATCCCTAACAGTCTGATGAGCTGTAAAATCATCAAATGCTTTTATTGACATAACACTGTCACACTCAGTGTGTTGGTGTCACACTCCGTTTGTAAGTATATGAACTTTAATACATTTTTCCATTGTGTGTTACGTTATCACCCTATGGTCTGCTCTGTGATTGTTTCCACTCTCCATATGGTGCCATGACAATTGCCCCGCAAATTGGTGTTTGAAACAGCCACTGGGATGCAAATATGCGAGTGAGGCTGTAACGGACCATTTCACACGCTGGCTGAAAGAAGTGTGCGGCAGAGGAGAGACACGGGCATCTGCCACTTTGCTTCTATCTGTTGTGGACGACTGGAGGGAACGGCAGCATTCACCGCATGATTTTTGGAACTGTGAGTCATAAATCCCCCTACAGTACTGTGTTGAGACAGATTCTTAATATTTAGGTGATGTGGCATTTGCGCTACAGCAGCGCTTTGCCGTTTTGAATCACCATTTAGACCACGTCTGTGTGCTCATCCTGTGATTTCCATGGCTATTGTTACTACATATGAACATCTGATTTATTGAATGCATAAGACTACATAAACCTTAGATCTGGTTGTGTTGATTTTGGATACGGACATCCACTTTTGGTCACATTGTGAGGACATTATTATCATTTGGATTATTATTTTATAACTATGAGAGTTTTGTATTAACACAAATTCATCTTACATCATTGCCTTAGTTGATGTTTAAGGTTTTACCTTTTGAAGCGCTTTGTATTATAAATATGTAAACTTGCCTCGCAAAGAAAGCTTTCCAATGATTTGTAGCTGAAAAAGCACTGCAAACCTGCCTTGCACTCTTTTACATCCATTCACTCATTTATTTCATTACAACTTGCAGTTGATTTTTATGCATGTGCAGTAAGAACATTGAGCCATTTTCACACCTAAGAAGCTTCTGCTTTTGCTTCTTAGGTGCGTAGATTACCAAAATGACCTACTATGCATGCGTAGTAGGTCATTTATGCAATCTACATGCTAGTTAGGTATGTAGATTGCCTCTGTGCGGTCTTTAAAGTAGTTTAGTTAGAAAGAGGCGGCCTAATGCCGCCTCGGGGTGTGCTTAGCTAGAAGTGGGAGGGGGGAGGGATTTAGATTAGCCGAGGAGGCAGAGACGGGAAGAGGCATTGTCTGTGCGTACGCACGGTAAGTTAATGTAGCCCTATGGCACTCTTAAGTGCCATAAGGTACCTAAAAACGGGAGGCGGATTAGGGGCTGCACCAGTGAGTTAGTTGCAGATCTGTCCATACCTAACTCACTCTTAGGTGAAAATATAATCCATTCCACCTACTTACGCAAGCAGAATGTTCTTACTACACATGCGTAAACAATCCACTACAAATTGCAATGAAATAAATTAGTGAATTGATGTAAAAGATTGCAAGGCATGTTGCAGCTGACAAAACACTGCAAATATGCCTTGCAATCTTTTACATCCAATCACTCATTTATTTAATTACAATTTGTAGTTGATTGTTACTTACTTACGCAAGCAGCATGTGTAAGCCTGTTGTTATTAAGTCGGGATCTGGCCCAATATTATTAAATGAAAATGAGAAGAAAATGTACTTACAGAATACTGTGCCACTGTTGTAAATTGACTAAAACACAAATTTGATGGGTCAGTTGGATATGTCTTTATCTAAAAAAAAAAAAAAAGAAGAACAAAAAAACTGTAATTTTTGATTGTCATAAAATGTAAAAGTCTACTTTTGATCATCATTTACTGCAGTAAAAGTTGATATTAGTTTTGATGACATGCACTCAAAAATACATTTAATTACAGTAAGTAGGGAGTAAAGAGTATATGTATTTATGTTGTTGGTGTGTTTAAAATCAGCATTTAGACCTGGCATATTATTTCAGGAAATATACACATACATAGTGTGATTTACCCTGATTAAAAAGGCATTTTAAATCTTATATTAATTGGCACATAATACGTACACCAATAAGACTGGCACACAGAACCATTTTGACCATTGCTTTTGTCTAGTAGCATCAGCTACTAGCTGTTGTTGCTAGTTAGTTGTCTGAGTACCCGTGTATAAAAAGGGTAGGCTTACTCTTTCTATAATTAGACCTAAACAGCAAACCCCAAAACACAGCTTTCATTAATACACAATTGAAGAAATATCTGTTTATACTTAAGCTGCCTTCCAAAGCAACATAAACCAAATATTTTGCATTTCAAAATGAAAATAATAATTCTGTTTTATGAGAATAATCCATCTCATCAACTAGTAGCCAATATAGCAGATTCTGACCATTGCTTTTGACCATTGCCTTTGTAGTTACATAGTGGTCTCTTTGGTCCTTGGCCACACCCCTATATTTATATATACACTTACACACATTTAATTTGTTGAATCAGAAGCACAGCTACTGTTTAGTTTAATTTGGGAGTTTGACCCCTTCCCAACATGGCCGCTGCATGCTGTTCAAATGCAAGAGTGTCTTAATACAGACCTCATGAGTCTGCAATGCGCCCGGAGTTTTCCGATTTGTGCTACTGCGCATGCGCAGTAATCTTCTAACGTCATCTACGCTTCTTGTTGCAATGTAGATTGCGTATACGCAGTCTTTAAGAGCACTGAATCCGGCCCAGAATTAGGGGAAGGAGTGAGGGACTATTTTCTCTTACCTTTTTAGAGCACCAAAAGCTCGGTGCTCCGTGGATCGATTACTATTCCTCATCGAGGCATATGCAATCAAAATCCCAGCCAGTTCGCAACTTTTATATGCCCAGCCATCCATGTTTGCCTCTTTTATATGCCCAGTCATACATGTCTGCCCCTTTTATATGCCGAGAAATCTATGGCTGTCCCTTTTAGATGCCTTTTATTTGCCTAGTCATCCATATTCCCAGCTATCCATGTCTTCTCCTTACTTCTTACTTCTTCCTCTGCTGCTTTTTCTTTGTCTGCAGCTTGAATGATGTGATGTGGTCATGTCCATTTACATAATCAGTATTGGTTTTACGGGGCTTCTACATAAGCACCATAGGTATAAATCTGTTTCCTTAAATGACATAACCACATATGTTAGGTCACTGTCATTCACATAATTGATTTGGACCTACATAACCAATATCATTTATATGAAAGACCTCGCACAGATATCACAACGGTGCTCATAGTGTAAATTTGACCATTAAAATACAAATTTTGTCCCAAGACTCTTCTGAACTTTCCGAACAAATTGTAAAGTGCGTGGGACAATGGAACAGTCATCAGAGATGAGAATTTGGGAATTTTGGAGGTATGTTCAAGTAATACACTCATTTTGATATACTCATTTTTGTATTGTATCATTTTGGGCTCTAGCACATGTATAAAGGAAAAACTTACCATTGGTGTGGCTTCTGTAAAATCCATCAGAAGATCCCCTGGTTCTAGCGTGAAGGAATTGTTTGCTTTACTGGGACTCTGTAAAGATATATCTAAATTAATTGATATATTTTATTGGTGACTTATAAATACCATATGCAGTATGAATAAAGATGTTTGAATGATTCATACAAAAGCATGTATACTGACAAAAGTAATGATGACATATAATGCTGATCACAAATAATCTTTGGTTGCTGTGTTTACTTTAAGTGTGCTGATTAATAGGTCAATAAAAGACCCATTTCATGTTTAATACAAATTATATATATTTTATATTATGAGTAGGTTTTAATCTAGATATGCTTTACAGAATTTGTTACAGTACTATTTGATTTTTGTACAAAGAGGAATAAAAAGTCCCACTGTATTCATTCTATAAGATAATTTATATCCATCTATCTTAAACCTAGAAAATTCCTAAAATTGTCTATTTGTTTATTTAGCAAGTAAAAGAGCAATGACATTAAGTGTGGTGAGTGCAGGGTCCAAGGCTCAGTTATATTAATAGTCATTTTGCCTTGATCTGTGTTTTGCCAGTACTTGGGTGATTTTTATTCTTATTTGCCTAATCGATCTGTGATAATTGCACTGGATTGTTCTTAAATGTGGATATTGTAGATATTACTAGATTGCACAACATGTTCCATTAATGAGCATTTCTTACTTTTTAAACAAATGGCGACACCGTTGAAAGATTTGCTGGGTAGCAACTTTGTCACGTGTCAAATGTGAAGGGGCATTGCTTCACAGAAAACACATCTAAAAAATAACTTGGAGTGAGACTTTAGATGTTATGGTCCTCATGTATATATGCTTCTCTGTTGTTCTAAGTGGAAATACCTTTGATCTTTGCTTTGATCTTTGACTGCCTGAACCCCCACAGATGCCTGATAGAATGGGCCATGGAGAAGGAAGCAAAAGTCATTGCTAATCCTGTGTTTGCTGTCCTGAGTGATTCCAAATCCAAAGAGGTACACAAGGTTGCCTATAGATGGACCGGATAAGCTTAAGCAAGATACTTGAATGGTTATATAGCATTTCACTCTTCTGTCATTATTTACTTGAAAAAGTATTTAATATTTTTTTAACCAATATCCAAGTTAGCTTTATGTTTGGGAAGTTCTAGCAATCATTACAATATATTTTATTAAACCTTATGAAAGATGGCCATGCTGAGTGAATGATGAACATGTAAACTTGTGATTTCTTTCAGACAGGTAACCAATAATGTAACCTAGAAACATCATCATCCTAAAAACCTTCTCAACTGAAGAAGCCTGAGAATTTCCATTAGAAGCCAGCAGAAGAGCAGCTCTCTGTTCAGCAGCAGACTCAGCAGCTACTGCAGCCAGTGCTGGGGGTAGGTCATCTTCATCGCTGTGGTTACTTGAAAAGCAAAGTGTAGTATGGTTAGAGCTGCTACTGAGATGACTTAAGTCAATATACATCCTTCAATACGTGTTTCGAAATTCAGTCAGAATTTATGAGCAAAACCATACAATGCTCAATTTTGAAAGAATCTAACTAAGCATTTTTTAATATGTGATTCTTGCGTTATAACACAGAATTTAAATTCTAAAATAGAATCAGTGTACAATACTGCTTGCTAATTTTGAACTTAGATTATTTAAGACTCCCTTTAATATTTTACATTAATAAAAACTGTCCATATGAACCATCAGTTCCTGTTTTTCAAGAAGGTAAAATTAAATTGGAAAGTACAACATATTGACACTGCTTAAACAAAGCTGATGAACCATTTTGCTGGTTTTCATTTTCAGGAGGTTCCATACAGCAGTTAATTAAGTCCTGCATTAAAACATAAATATTCAACTATACAGTCCCAGGTCCCTGAAGCTTACTAACACAGTTCCGTCTCTAGACACCAGCTACATAGTTGCCCACAGTACAAACCAGCTATTTAAGGTTTTCTCCCCAGTTCTAAATAATTCGATCAACCTGTGTGAAAGAGTATGTGAAAGATTAACCATTTCATTAGCTGAAAGTTGCAGACTCCAAACCACATTACTAGTCTCTCTTATACCACGTTCAGATTACCAGCCCTGCAAATCCCTGGGGTTTTCAAACCCTGGGGCTGCCCGTTCACACTGACAGCGGTAACCCGGGATTTCCCAGGTCACCACTGTGCAGTGGAGCCACGGGACCCGGCTTTCTCCGCAAACCCCTTCTTTTTAGCCTGGTCTAAGACCCGGCTAGAGAGAGTCGGGGTTCGTGTTCAGATTGCCAGAAAAAGCCGGGGGTTTTCATAAAACCCGGCTATTTCATGAAAACCCCGGCTTTTAGCTGGTAATCTGAACGGGGTATTAATTACCCGAGGCAAACTGCCCTTACTGGTACTATATATCAGTAACAAAAAAACACAGGCTGCGCTTCTAATTCAATATATGAAATGTGTGCAAGTGTATATAAATGGAGAGGTGCATTTATACAGACCCCCTGAGTACACATATAGCAGGTGGATAGGGACTCACCTACAGGAACGTGCCTTGACGCTGGGCAGGCGAGCGTAACCCAATATAGCTATAATGTGAACTAAACCTCCTTTTTATTTATGTGCAGACACATAGGGGTATATTTACTAAGGTCGCTTTTGCTAAAACCGACCAAAGTCCCGGGACTTCGCCTGCGATTATGCCATCGCCGCATTCACTAAAGGCAAAGTCCCAGGACTTGAGCCTTTAGCAAAAGCGACAAGGCAAACATCGCTGGCAAAAAATCGTCCAGCTGTTTGCCTTGTAAAAACATATGCCTTTCCGGATTCACTAAAGGCGATTTTACAAAATCGCCTTTAGATTGTCCAGAAAGGGCTTTTTTAAAAAGCACCTTGTGTGTGTAGCGCTTTCATTGAAAGCACCACACACTTTAGCTGAAAAACACGTCAACATATTTGACATGTGTTTTTCATGTTAAAAAAGACAATCGCATAATGTTTGTAACCCTTAGCATGCATGCGCTGATATTACCACAAGGCACAGCATGGCTGTTAAAATGAAAACAGAGTATTATTGACTCACCGTTCTACAGTCATCTATCTTGGGATACTTGCTAGGATATCTGGAAGAGTTGATTGTAACTCCGGTCACAGTTGCTTGAAGGCCCGGTCCCAGTTGCTTAAAGGTCCAGTCCCAGTTGCTTGAAGAAGGGGGTCAGTTGCTTGAAGTTCTTCTGTCTGGTCCTCAGTCTGTTGACGCGATTACTTCCTCCTTTCAGTTCAGGGTGCTGATGCTAATGAGCATTCGGCCACTAGAGGTCCCCTTTTATATGGTCTATGACGTCATGGACCCTATAAAAGGGGACTTAATGGGGACCCACAACCGGTATGAATATTGAATGTCCCCCAGTTCTATGGGAACGTTTAGTGATGCAATCTTTGGGATGAGTGGATACTGTGGATACCCAACAAATCCTACATTCAGATGCCCTAATGATGAAAAATTGGATCCAGTCCAAAATCTTTATTATGCCTACTTAAGTTATAATCCTTAATAGTGCTTTATATGCCCCATAATAAAATGAATTAACTCACACTCCCCTACCCTTTCCCTTAAATTTACCTTATTTTTTTTACTCCGTGCTGCCGCAAGGATTCTATACATAACACAAATATTAAGGGAGAGAGTGGACAACCTTGTCTAGTACAATTAGTCAGTTGTTAAGTTTCAGAACTGAGACCATTAATCATAACATTTGGAGTGGGTAGGTTGTATAATGCCTATATGGCATGTAGAAAATTATTACTAAAGCCAAAAACTTGCAAGACAAAAACTATAAATGGCCATCATATTCCTTTCAGAGAAAGAACAACCAGAGAAAGTTGGATCGAATTGATATGGTGTATTAGGTTTACCATTCTGTATGTGTTGTCTAAAGTTTGTCTGAGAGGTATAATGCCTACTTAATCTCGGTCTATGAGGGAGGTAAGAATATCATTTCATCTGATCGCCAAAATTTTTGTAAAGTTTCACGTCCTTGTTGATCAATTAGATTGGGGATAGAACTGTAGAAGTTCATGCTGTCCTTACCATTCTTGGGTATATCTACAATTTTAGAATGTATAGTCAGAGAAAAATTTTGGCCTTGTAAAATGTCATTAAAAAGAGCACCACTTTATTAGTCAATTTAAATGCAATTGCCATGGGAAAACCATCAGGGCCCAGAGCTTTAGAGGTTTTCTGAGATTATAAAGTGGTGGTAACATATTTTCCTGTGATATCTCTACCAAGGTGTTGAGAATCTGTGTCAGCTATATGTGGAAGGTTATAGTCTTGTAAAAATACACCAGAAGATAATGTAAGAGGACCAGGGGAGCAATCAGTGTGTATAATTTGTAATTCTCTGCACTTGGCAGTCAAATCCAACAACACATAAGGAGAGGGGGTCTGCTTGTACATAACTTCCAATGAATGTATTTGAAGAGTGGCTAACTGAGCCACAGTAAGCTTTTTTTTTAGTGGGGATAACATTTTATATATTCCCCTCTGGGGGCGGGGTATCAGTAGTAGAGTTAAAAGTAAAATAGTCTTACAATATGGAGTTTATTTGTTTGATTATCTGAGGACATTTTAAATGTTATGTTCAGTCTCTATAAAGGCTGGACAGCTTGTGTGTAGAAAAATGCAAGAGACCTCAATGATAGAGTAATCCGATTATGGATTAGTATTCATTCTTTGTTTATTGAGATGAAAAATTGCACATCGTAACATAATACATTGTCAAGCAACAAGAGCAAGTGCCTTCCATACATATCCAATAGCTGTGCATGTAATTATAGTAACATCGTCTACATTGGATCACTAGGCATAAAAAACAAACTTTTACAATTATTGCAAAACATTGTGAGGACTGCAGTTTACAACTATCGCAATGATTAAAAAAAAAACAGACTTGAAAAAGAGACAACAAAAGAAGGAAAAGCCAGAGAGAGAGGGGAGGGAGGGGATAAAAGAGACAGTGGGTGGGGGGTAAGGGGTAGCCACGGTCGGTTTACACTTCATCTGGTCTAGGACTGGGAAGGAATAGGAGACCCCAGGGGATGTAGCGAATCGACATAAAATATCCAGGAGCCCCAAGTAGACAAATAATCATGAAATCTATCAGTGGCCGAGAGGATAATTTGATCCATAGACCTGTAGAACTCAAGTCTCTTGTACCATTCCTCTAAAGAGGGAATTGTCGTCGAGCACCAAGTGAACCGGGATTAGGGCTCTAGCAGCATTTCCCTTGTGCATTAGTAGGGTATGTTTGAAGGCTGAGGGGGAGCCTGGGGACAGTGACAGAACCCAGAATTTGAGATCCGTAGGAACCTCCTGACCAACAACCTTCTGAGTGACCTGAATTATATTGTCCCAGAACTGGGTCATTTTAGCGCAGCCCCACCGTATATGAGCCATTGTGCCCAAGGCTTGGTCACACCACCAACATTCAGCAGGGACCTGAGGTAGGAAGGAGTGAAGAAGTTGTGGGGTCATATACCACCTGGTCTGGATTTTAATCTGGGTCTCTATAACTGTGAGGCTACGGGAACAGGCCGGTGAGGTTTGGAAGATACGGTTCCATTCTTCTTCAGAGGGGGGCTCGATGAGATCACGGTGCCATGCCTCAACATATCTGAGAAGGCCTGAGAACTTAGTAGCCAGTATCATTTTATAGAGCATAGAAATTAGGTGTCTTGAGGGAGGCATTGTTGAAGCCAAGTTTTCAAAGGACGTTAGACCCCTCTTGTAGTGGACCTTATGAGGGGAGTTTGTGAGAAAGTGGCGCAATTGCGTGTACGCCCATAGTTCCTTGGGGGGGTAAGGAAAATTTAGACTGCAAGTCTGAAAAGGAAAATATAGAACCGTTATTTAGCAGATGATGTGCTTTGACAAGACTCACATCTGTACATTTAGAGAGAAAACTAGGTTGCAGGCCAGGGGTAAAGTCAGGGTTAAATGTAAGCGGTGCAAGGGGAGAACGCTGAGAGCTAATGGTATCCTTTTTTCTCACATTTTTCCAGGCTTTTAGAGTGGGGGATATAGTAGGTTGAGTTACTGCAGGGAAGGAAGGGAGCCATGGGAGGAGCTGCAACGGTGTCTGAGAAAAATGATCCCCCAGGTTTACCCATTGTTTAGTGGAGGGGCGGGCTGACCAATCTACAACTCTCTGTAGGAGGGCCGCTGCATGGTAGAAAGTCTATTGCCCCACTGGAAGAACCGATTACTGCATTTGCGATAGGCTATGCTAATTCTATCATCTAGGAAAGAAAAGGGTATAAAGCAACTAAAAGCGCAAGAGGTGATATATATAGCAGCTGGACCACCCCTAAGGAGGTGTCTTGAACCTCTTAAAAACAATTAATAAAAAGAAGATATGTGTCGTTGTGTATAGTGAACATGTGTAAAACAATGTAAAACAAATACACTAAGACACATATACTGGGGGTTTTCCAGCGCTATCACTTATATCATGGTGTCAATAGAAAACTAAAACCTTATTAAAATCCGGTCAATATGTAATTCCCAGATCAGCAATGTAAAACAGGCACAATTGAGCCCATATAAAAGGTTAATCAGTGCTGTAACTCATACCATGGTGCCAGTGGAAATAGTAAAATAAAACCTTATTTACAGTCCAGTCATTGTAAAAAGTCCCATAAACAAATCCATTCTTTCAGAGGAGGTAGGAACATCCAAAACTCACAGGGAACATAGAATAAAATCAAACAAACTTTAATTAGTAACAATCCAAAATATAACTACATAAAACCAGAACAGGACATCATACCAGGGCTAGGATGGAAAGACAATCGCGGGTGGAACGACCGCAAAGATGGAGATGCCCGGGCGCGGTGACTCTTCCAGACGCGATGCACTGTCCCTGGATGATGACGTCACTGTGACTGCAGAAACCGGTGGACTCACGCGTTTCAAGCTTCACTAAGCTCTTTCTCAAAGTCAATGAGTTTATTAAGGGACGTTCTAGTGTGTGTCAGTTCTTGTAGAACTGCGGGAGAGAGGGTATTTTTATGATGCACTTCTAAGTCAATTATTTTAGATAAAAGCTGTAATCTCTGTGTCTCTTTTTGTTTTTTAAGATACGACCCTAGCTTGATACAATGCCCCCGGCCACACATTTGAGAGCCTCCCAAACTATTACAGGGGAAGTATCTCCCGATGCATTATGGGTGATGTAGTCCGCGAGCGTCTGCTCCAGCTGGGCCTTACAATATGGGTCTTGCAGAAGGCGTTCGTTAAACCGCCAGGTCCACTCCTTGGGGGGCGAGTCTGGGTGGGAAAACGTTACCAAAAGTAGAGGGTGATCAGTCCATGTCATGGGGCCAATAGTCACTTCCGACAGAAGGTGGAGATAGTCGTGTCCAATCATTACATAATCTATTCTAGTATAAGAGTCGAATGTGTGTGACTAATATGCGTAGTCTTTATCGTCTGGGTGGAGTAGTCTCCACGTGTCCATAAGTTGGGTGTCATGGAATAGTCGTCTCATCTGTTTCTGGGCTTTAAGTGGGTGGCGTCCCGATGAACGTGAGGAATCAAGGTAGGGATCGAGAGTCCAATTAAGGTCACCCCCAAGATAACCACATCCTCCCTTTCCGTTTCTAGCTGGTCGAGTAGTTTAGTCATAAAGGATATCTGGCCAGTATTGGGAGCGTAGGCATTGGCAATGGTGAAATATTGGTTCTGAAATTTCCCTTTGATCAAAAGACCCCTTCCATTACCTATTTTGACAACTACTGGGTCAGAGAGCACAAATCGTTGTGAAAAAAGTATGGCCACACCCTTTGATTTGCTATCTGAGTTATTGTTGAAGAGGGGGCCACCCCCTCCCTGAAATGCATCTCCTGGATAAGCGCCACATCCACCCTCCCTGCTCTTAGGGTATGGAAGAGTCTGGAACGACATTCAGGGGTGTTGAGGCCCCTCATATTAAGGGAAAGAATCGTGAACTTATCTGGAGATGTAGCCATCAGAGTGTGTTTTGGTTGAGAGGACCAGGCCCTGTGACCCCGCTGCAGCTCCTCAGTTTCACCCAGATAGTCAGTAGATACTGTGGCTTACTAGATAAGGGTAAAAGGAAGGGAAGGAAAGGCGAGAAGACAAGAAAAACACAGCATATGAAATACATTCAACATCTGAACAAACATATAAGTTGAGAGTGAAAAATCCCAGGTAACGAGAGACCCAGGAACTGAATTCCGCATCAAAGGACATGTGGGATGTGTAACCACCATGCACTAACTCTTAAGAGCGGAAGAAGTAACAGAGGTACTAAGGGGTTCCAACTAGCTATTCACATAGCATAAGGAAGTATAAACTTAAACATTGGGGTATAACGTCAAGCCACCTAAGGTGGGCGTAAGGAGACTGCTATGTAAGCTAACAACCGGCAGGTATTCTACCTATACCTTTACCAGGCTAGTGGGTAACCTAGTGCATATTGGGTTGGGTTAAAGAGACCAAGGCAGGATACACAGACGAAGCGCAAAGAACAGCAGTCTCTTCATCGGTCACCCAACACAGTTGTCACTGGGGAGAAACTCAGACACATCAGGCCGCGTGTATTTGACCTCGAAGAGGGCTTTCAGATTGTGGAGTGACTTGGGCCCGGGTCACTCTCCGTGTTGTTGGCTTTCCGTTTTTGCCGCTTTTGCTTGCTCCATTGCTCTCGTCTGGGTAGAGGGAGGCTGGGGAATGGACCATATGCGTTCCACCACTCCGGCAGGTCAATTTTTGGGAGTCCAAGGTTGTGACTGAAAGAAGCTAAGCCCTCTGGGTCTGGATGCTGAGGGGGAAACCCCAGCGGAATTTGATATTATGTCTTCGGAGCTCCTCTGTAAGGGGTTATGGAGCCATCGCTGTTGGAGAGTCTGCCACGACAGGTTTTGGAATATCTGAATAGGCGAATCATTGAATTCAAGGTTAGGACGTTTGCGGGCTTTTTCTGTGATTTCCTCTTGGCCCGATGGTAGTGAAGATGGCAGATAATGTCTCTGGGCTTGTCAGGTTGGAGAGACTTTGGTTTAAGGGCTCTATGCGCCCGGTCAAAGATAATGGTGTTGTCCGGGTGTACCGCCAGTATATCGTTGAAAATCTTTGTGAGAGCATCCACAATCCCCTCCGGGGGGATATCTTCAGAAATGCCACGAATTCGCAGATTGTTACGACGATGCCACGGATTCGCAGGTTGTTACAATGGCCCCTGTTATCGAGGTTTTCAACTTTGCATTGTAGTTCTCGCATTTCCCTATCTTGCGCCTCAAACCTCTCCTGCATCTTGGTGAAAATGGTTGTGTGGTCATCCTCAGCTGCCCCTAGAGTCGCCACTATGTCACCCAGTTGCGACAAATCTGATTGAATGACATTTAGTTGAGACTGTACAGTTTCTTTAATGTGGGATTCCACATCCTGGAGGTCCTGTTTAGTAGGTAGGGATTCAAGACATTTGAGGATTTCGTTAAATTCAAACTGGGAGATCGCAGGGGAGGCAGAGGTGTGACTTGGGCCCGCATTTAGGGTAGCTGGTGGCTGAGACATTGTACCGGGCTCCGGAACCGGGGAGGAAGGGCGACGGGGAGTGAGAAATTGTGTAAGATCGGATTGGGGGGGTTGAGCCTTCGAGGAGGTGACGGTCTTCCTTGGGGTTCCCCTACCAGATTTCCCCATGTAGTTTTTATGAGAGTAGAGCAATGGCGAGAGCAAGATATATATATATATATATATATATATATATATATAGCTATAGTTACTTCATTAGTGGCCGTTGGAAGCCTGTTCCCCCTTCAGCATACTAAACCTCCGAAAGTCACATAGTGGGAAATTTGGCCCACCCCATCAGGAGTGTCGGGGGCGGAAACCCCAAGTTTAAGGATCTAAAGTATAGGTGGAGAGATAAATGGCCAGTGAAGCAGGGTGCAGTATTTTCTTGAGCCAGCAGGTGGAGCTCTTGTATGACAAATAACCCTCAGGGTGCAGCAGTAGCAGCTAAAGCTCAGCTTATCAGGGGAAGAAGACCTCAGGGATAGCAATCCTGGCATGGTTTCATCCCATGGGGACCACAATACACCACCCCAATGGTGGGGGTAATGCTATAATGTCTGTAAAGGTGGAGAGTGCCCCTGTCTATAAAGTAGGGAGCCCAAAAGACAGCTGGAACAAGGGACAAAAGTACCTGTATCACAGCAGTGGAGCTGATGTCCAGAGTAGGCTGGGCTTCCTGTCTTAGGGGGTGTCAGGCATCAGGAGGGACACCGGAGGCAAGAGGCAGGGCCCACAGTGTGAGAAGCCGCTCACCGTCAGGGGGAAACACCGCTGGCCCACCGATAGGGCAGCAATCTGCAGGTCCAAACACCAGAGAAGGCAGGCTTGCGGTAATCAAGATGGCGTCCGTCCTCTTGCCGTGCGCGGGAGGCTGTCGCCCCAGATCCCCACCGCCCAGGAGCAGGCCGGAGGCCAAGAGGGGAACGGATGACCAGGCAGCAATCTCCAGGCGAAGGGGCCACTTCTCTGAGGCAGCAGGAGTAGAGGCATGTATGGAGGTGAGGTGGAGAGACAGCCGCAGCAGGTCTGCCTCCCATACAGTGCGCCTGACTGCCGCGTGGGTGCCCGACAGAAGCCACAGGGCCCAGACCAAATGACCAGACGATTCCTCCGCAGGCCAGACAGGGGGCTGAGGGCCGCAGCAGGACCAATAGATCTTCAGATACGGCCAGGCCGCCGCGCCACCGCAAGGACCCGGCCGCAGACGAAGCTCAGGGCACAGCAGGGGTCCCAGGCCCAGTGCAGTCCCTCAACGACCCCAGAGGGTCAATGGGTCACCTCCAAAGGTCGGTTCAGGTAGGTCTCGGGGGTATAAGGAGCCAAATTATGGGGAAAAGTACAGAAAGTGCCGGAGCTGATGTGGAACATGTCCGCTCAAGCTGGAGTCCAAGCCACGCCCCTCCCGATTATGGATTAGACTGAATAAACACACATGTTATCAATCGGGAGATGGAAGTGCAACCAAAAATGAAAATTATTCTACTGTATAAATCATGGACAATGGATTAAATATGTTTCCTTTTGCAAAATTGTATGGGCTTATAGAACCTGTGACAATAACATATCTGCCATCCGTATTTGGCTATAAACAGCATCCAATAAATGAAAAGGCACTGAGCTGTGGATAATAAAGCAGACCCCTTTATGCAACCAAATCAGAACCCAATTAGGAATTATAGGCAAGAGGGAATCTCCTAAAAGACAGCGATCTATTACATAGTTTATTAGTCCAATTAATAAGCATTTTAATATTTACCAATGAAATATAAACATTTTTTGCAGGTGCATGAAATGGGCTGCTGCAAGTGTGTGTGAATGGGGAAAAGGGAGGTGAAAACTTTGAAACTTTGTACAGAGACCTAGCACCCGCACTTATTAGCAGTTGTTTGATCCAGAAAGAAATTGTAAA
>WWET01004446.1:73281-88891 GCA_011038615.1 Limnodynastes dumerilii | reverse complement strand
TTCAAAAACACATTGCTGTCACGTCAACATCATCAATATTTTTCCTTTTAAAGTATAGTGATCCATAAAACACAACAAGATTACTGAGTTGTTGTTTTGAAACACGTTGATGATATTCATTTTAATTTCACATTAAAAGACCAGGGGCCGGATCCAGAACTATGTCCGTCTTCCATAGACGGACGTAGTTCAATAAACAGTAGCTACTGCACAGGCGTAGTAGCTATTGTACGTAATCTGCGTATCGTTTCGATACATAGATTGTGTATATGTGGTCTAAAAGATGCATGCGCAGTAGCTACTGTTTATTGAACTACGTCCGTCTATGGAAGACGAACGTAGTTCTGGATCCGGCCCCTGGTCTTTTTATGTGAAATTAAAATGAATATCATCAGCGTGTTTCAAAACAACAACTCAGTAATCTTGTGTGGTAGTTCTGGATCCAGACCCAGATTCCAGCATTAGGTTTATTTAAACCACTGTAAAATAATTTACAGCTGCCAATCATGCATATTTCATCCGTATGTGGCTACAAAAATATAGCTAAATAAATAATGCAGTCCCTTGTTTTAGAAATGGCATTAGTGTCTAGACTGGTAGTATGTAAACAGGTAGAACTAGGGCACTCTATTTTTCTTCTACCAGCACTATGCTTTATCAGTGATTTACCATGGACTGGTGCAGCCATAGAGGGGTACACCATGGTTCCAACCAACCCCAGCACATCTGGCATCTGGACTGGTTTTTCTGGTGGTGTCATGTTCGCAAAAATTCTCCTTCCTAGGTACAACCGGCCTTAGTAGCAATAGAACAACGACTCTTCTTGCTAGTGGATTGTGGGTTAATAGCGTGAAAAAAGAAAATAAAACCATTTTGTCTTTGAGGAACTACAGATACCAGTGTGGTCTGGTTCCCAAAAGTCATAATGCTATATGCTAGTGCAATCCCTTATATAGTAATGATTCCCATGTATATGGTCAAACTATGAGATGCTACTCTCTATAGAAAGGCCGATACTATTGTATTTTATTTATTAATGGGTAAGAATACTGTACAGGCAAGTAGTGGAATTTGTAATGGACTTTTTAAACATTTAAGTTAATGGAACAACAGATGCCAGCAGATCCAGGAGTAAGGGCATGGTGGCTTTTGTAATTCTACAACAACATAATAAAAAATAGCAGCGCTAGTTTCAGACAGTATTATAAAAAACATACTGTATCTATCTATCTATCTATCTATCTATCTATCTATCTATCTATCTATCTATTTATCTAGAAAGATTTAGTAATGAATGGGTAAACATGTTGTTCGGCAAGCTTACCCATTCATTCATTTGCAAACCACCGCCAGACCTGTCGCAGACCGCCAGACAGGCTAGTATATGGGAAGTCCTGCAGGGAGGGGAGTCTTAGGGTTAGGCTGCGGAGAGGGAAGTTTTAGGGTTAGGCTGCAGGGAAGGAAGTCTTAGGGTTAGGCTGCAGGGAAGGAAGTCTTAGGGTTAGGCTGTGGGGAGGGGAGTCTTATGGTTAGGCTGCAGGAAATGGAGTCTTAGGCCCAGATTAACTAAGCTGTGGTAAAGAAAAAAATGTTGATGTTCCCCCTATTAACCATTCAGATTCTAGATGACATTTACTACTATGTAATAGGAAAGTGAGAGCTAGAATCTGATTATTTGCTATGGACAACATTTCCATTCATCCTTTCCCGCAGCTTAGTAAATCTAGCCCTTAGGGTCAGGCTGCGGGGAAGGAAGTTTCAGGGTGAGGCTGCAGGCAGATGTGGGTTATGGTAAAGTAAGGGGAGGGTTAGGGTAAGAATTAGGATAAGGGATACTTACTATTTGCTATTGCGTCTTTGTCCTAGGAATCATTGACTGCTTCTCCTCAGCGAGGCAGAAGCAATTGATCTATCTGTATGTACAGGTGAATGATCAAATATAGCAGACAAAAAATAAAAGCACTCACAGGCTTGAAAAATGAGAAAAACAGGCTCAAATTAGCAATCCAACATTCCAGTTATTTTAATAACTTTCTTCAGGGATGTAGGGATCTATCTATCTATCTATAACCTAAATCTAATGACCACTACCTTAAATCTTCTGTGCCATCCTCACTTAAAATGTGAAGTCTGAATAGCGAATACGTCATGTACATCCCGCCTAATTGTTGGAAAGATTTCCAGCATGAAAGACTGGATAAGTAGGATCCAGCGACCTATGCACATGCGCTTAAGCAAAATTCGGTTGTCTGTAACCAGTGTAGATTTAATTGTTCCAGTACTAAAACATAAGCATAAAAAAATACATATATCTAATATTAAACTATTTTTTAAGGTGCCCAGAATAAACAGTATGGGGTAGATCCAGACCTACCGGCTAGTTATGTTACAACGCGTAGCGTAGTTACGCTAGCGTAATTACTGTACACTCCCCTCGCTCGTATGTACTTTGGCCGTTTTACGCTGCCCAAACCATCCCGTAACTTTTCCTAGCGTAAATACTGACATACATAATTGATTTACGTACGTACGTGACAGCCAAACCCAACCCATACTGTATAATTTAAATGCCTCCCTCCACCTCTAAAGCATAATTACGGGTGTTGTATTGATGCCTATGTGGCAGATGGCGCAACACCTGCCGCGCGCATGCGCAGTAAATACAAATGGGCAATTTTACATAATCGGCTAGCATACTTAGCTTAGGATCTGGCCTTACGTGTTCATTCTTAACCACCTTTCAATAGAGAAGTAATTGCGGTATACAGCCGCTGAGAGAGATTTCAGTAATGAAGCCATTTTTAAGCAGTTATGCAATACAAAATCATACTGGACTTAGTAATGTTTTTTATCAAACAATTTTTATATGACCTGGTTTGACAGCAAGTAGATTCATGTGTTCATGTGATTCACAGTTAGATCTCTCATTGGAAAATAAAGGCAATATTGTGCCAAGCTCAGGGAATTTTATAGGCAGATGTTACTGGGAGTAATGAGCACTAGGAATTAGCAATAGTCCCAAGAGATGGACAATAAAGATACAAAAGGCAGTAATGTAAATTGATAAATATATATAAGTCTATCCTGCAAGGACAGAAAAACAATACAGCGCTGGTCAAAAAGATTTAATTTTTTTTAATAATAAATATTAGAACTACATAAATATGGTGCGATTGTTTAAATAAAAATCTCAAAACACTGCTGCCAATAATAGTATCAATGTCCGAATCCAATTCATAGGGAGGTAACGCGTATCATTAAAGTCAATAGGATACTGCATCCATAGTATTGATGGCAAAGATTAAACGTTCTAAAATATGAAGGACACAGAACAATTTAACCAGCTCCAGGGATGATGAAATTGTAGTTCCTCAATGTTCACTGAGATGTCCAGATCAAACTACTCCGGTTTATTAACTCGGATGGCCAGCCCACAGTGTTGATGGCAAAGACAATGTAATAAGGTAACACGATCACACTAATGTCTCATACACACTCTGGTAGTAAATGTTGCTCCCCAGATAGATCAGTGGGGTAGATCCACTGAACAATAGCTACTGCGCATATGAAACGATACGCAGATTACGTACACTAGCTACTATTAGCTAGTAGCTATTGTTCAGTGAATTACGTCCGTCTATGAGTATCCGGCCCAATGTAACGAACTGGCAAGCAGTGGAGATAGCAGATGAAGTGACGCGTTTCTTCTTTACAAAATACTTTTTCATGTGGTCTTAAGGATATTCAATGCATAACAAATGAGAGAAAAAACGGAGAAAGCCTGCTGGTGAAACACGTGTCGGTGTTTGCACGGATTCATTGTTCTGCTTTGTTTCCTGCTTCTTATGCATTGAATATCCTTATTCTTGGAGTTATCTCTTATGGCTATTATCAGGTAGGGAGATACAGCTGCTCCCTAGTGGGGTTAAGACCCACCGTGAAGTGGTATGTTTTGTTTATTTTGTTTATTTTGTTGATTTGGTCTTTTTAGAACAGGAGATAGATATAGCCATTGTTGCTTTGATATGTTATTGAAGCTGTATATCTATATAGTTCTGGACAGTGGAGACCTTTTTGTTTTTACGTATATGTTTATATGTTTGTCTTACATGTTGTTCTCTGTTTGGAAAAGTGGTGCAGGTTGTGTGTGATCTAGAACCACACATTACTGTGTCATTTGAATTGCATGCATGTATGCCAAGTAGCATAGGGTTGCATAGCAGTTAAACTGCAAGCAGATATGTGCCCAAATATGCAGCGCAAGGGTAGTGTAGTATACTGTATTCAGAGCTGTTAAATTAATATTCATTAATTTTTTTAAATCCATCAATCCCTTTCTCCATGTGCATCTAAAATAGATGCCTGGCTAAAAGTGGAGATTTCCTCATTGCTCTTATCTTTACTTAGTTTTTCCTTGTCCCTATATATTTATTTTAAGAAATGTATTTAATTTAGACATCATCTCAGAAATCACTTTTAAATACAATAGATAGATCATGGGAATTGTATATATTTTTGTAGAAAGGGGTTTTTGCTGGGAAAAAAAAATACCACTTTATATTTATATAGGTATTGATATAATTAAAAATTGCAACATAAATGAGGATTAAAATGTTCAAATAAATAAAACAGTTTCTTTGCACAAAACATTTATTGCGATTATCATTGAATTATAAAGTTATTACAATTCTAATCAGTGCTTCACAACAGTTAAGACAGGATATACATAACAGCAAAATGCAAATTAGACACCGCAAAGTAGGCACAGAAAAAGGGTAGGGAGGGTTCCTGGTATGGACATATCGGACACAAAACAATTCTTGCAGGCAGGGGAGGGCAGGCAGGCAGGCTTTAACTTGGGATGAAATCTGGCACAAAGTAAATATAGATATGTCCCAATGACCTATCTCAAAATGAAATTGACTAATGGATGGGGTATGAGTGCACCCCTGTGCCCCAGTCTAATTACTCCTGTCTTTATGTGGATGTGAGAAATGGTAATAAGAGAGAAGAGAAGTACATTATTACGTGTGAGATCTGCATAAGCAGGAGGGAATCTAAATTCCCTGGCTGAAGACATGCTGATGCTCAATCTAACCTCATAGCCATGCATAGACTGCCTATCACTTAGTTATTGGGGTGTTGGAGCCATATGTGTGCCTTTCTGTTTTGAAGCACCCTGTTAGGGTGTCCTACATGTGTACAGTTTTCCTTGTGGGCTATTTGAGGGATTATATGCGTCCCTGCTTGGTTCCATGTTCTCTAGGTTAGGCAGAACGAAGATGAGGCTTATCTTTATATGGACATGTTGGATCCAAAGGGACTCAATTCAGATTTTGAACTTAAGTGGTTCTTGTAAGAAATATAATCACTGTTTTTCTTTTCCTACTATATAATACCACATTTGGCAAAAACCTTGTAGACCACGGATGTACTTGGTCCCTCATCTACACCAGGGCCGTCAAGAGGAATTCTAGACCCTGGTACAGCAACTTCTTAGGCCCCACCACTGTTTAGCGCAACAGAGATCATTGTGCGCCCTTCGTCATAGGGGGTGTGGTCAACCCATTGGGAGTGTAGATGTGCCACATTAAATGCATGTCTTGCAGGTTTAAAACACTATATATATATATATATATATATATATATATATATATATATATATATATATATATATATATATATATATATATATATATATATATATATATATATATATATATATATATATATATATATATATATATATATATATATATATATATATATATATATATATATATATATATATATATATATATATATATATATATATATATATATATATATATATATATATATATATATATATATATATATATATGTTGTGTGTATATATATATATAGTGTTTTAAACCTGCTAGGCATGCATTCAAGGAGGCACAGTTGACCACACCCCTGTGACGGTGTTGCGGCAGTACAATCATCTCTGTTGCGCTCAGCAGTGGGGGGGCCCCAAGAAGTTGCTTTACCAGGGCCCAGAATTTCTCTTGGCGGCCCTGTCTAGACCGCATGGAGCTGGTGACATCACCCACGGATGGCCATCTTCCCAGCAGGCGTGTGGTGCTAAATTCGTGTTGCCCATACGTACGTGCGTATCACTGCAGTTACGTTGGCAAAAGTTAAGGTAGGGTTTGGAAAGCGTATCTTGACAAAATACGTACATTCAAGGGGTGTGCCTAGGGGAGTGTATAGAATTTACGCACACGAAAATACGCTACGCGAATAAATGTACGGCAAACATAGTTAAGGATCTACCCCAAAATCACAAAGATAAACAACTATCCATTAGTACTGTAAGCAGTGGCATAAGAATGGTAGGCAATGACATTTCTCCCCATTCAGGGCTGGTGCCTGCAGGTGTTGTCACTCACAGGATATAGTGCAATGCATGGAACTCTGGGTCTGTCTCTCTCAATGCAGCTTCCAAACGTTGAAGAATCGTTTTGTACAATAAGTACAAAAAGTTTCTTCAAGTGCAATGAAAAAAAACCTAAAATTCTGCAATGAAACAAGTTCACATAAGGAAAAATAGACCAAGAGTTAACAGGAGAAGGTCACCTCATAGTATGAAGGAATTAACACACAGGTGCCTGTATGGATGAAATTATGTAAACTTTAAATAAAAACTTTGAAAGATCCCATTAGAATATTCTGAAGAAGGGGTGTGGCTGGATCACTTCAATATAGTTTAGTATATACATTTATTTAAAATAGCTGTACAGTACATAATTGCAAATCTACTGCTTTTGTATTAGAAATGTATTACATTTCTAGTATAAATTCTTTATTTATAAGATGGCAAGAAAAATACAAATAGTGAGAATGTATAATATAAAACTTATTAACCAACTTGGGCAGGCAGAGATTTGCATCTCAATTTAAAAACATATATATGACCCAACATTGGGACTCTCATTGTTAGAGTTAGGACCACCATATGCAGAAAGGCCTTGATGATGGTTGATAGCTTATATATTTGCGCAAATATGTGTAACAAACTTTTTTGCGTTATTTTACAGATAGAACGGTATAGTCTGTTACTGGTTTATGGCAGTGTTGCTGAGGCATTTTCTTTCCTTTGTTTCTGTGGCTAGCAGATTAACCCTTCCCTTTCATCCACCTGTTTGCATTTACCTATAAATTGATTGAGCAACTTCCATTCTGTGTTTGTACTGTTTGTGGGCTTGTCTGGGAGCAGCAGCTGAGAGGGGGTGTTGTTCCACAGCAGCCATTTTGGAGGCTTTAAGGGGTGTCTCCTGAGGTAAGTGTGGCTCTCAATTTAAAAACATATATATATGACCCAACATTGGGACTCTCATTGTTAGAGTTAGGACCACCATATGCAGAAAGGCCTTGACGATGGTTGGTAGCTTATATATTTGCAGAAATATGTGTAACAGACTTTTTTGCGTTTTATTTTACAGATAGAACGGTATAGTCTGTTACTGGTTTATGTCAGTGTTGCTGAGGCATTTTCTTTCCTTTGTTTCTGTGGCTAGCAGATTAATCCCTGCCTTTCATGCACCTGTGTGCATTTACCTATAAATTGATTGAGCAACTTCCATTCTGTGTTTGTAATATCAGGAAACAAACTGCCTACAAGGCAATTAAGGCAACAATATTAAAGGAAAAGAGAAAGTAGGTGAAAGAAAAGGAAAAAAGAGAAAGGAAAAGGTGGGATGGGGTAGCCAGGTGTTTGTTCCAAACTGACAAATTTATCTCAGAACAGGGTGCACGTGGAGACATGAGAAATTACAAGGAGATGGCGTGATTAGAGGCTTTGAGATACAGTATCCATGGGTGCCAGGTGGCCGTGTATTCTGAGTAGCGAAGAGAATTCCAGGTCCATAGACCTGTAAAACTCTACTCTCCTCACCCATTCTGAGATTGAAGGAATCTTGGTGGATCTCCAGTGAACTGCTCTTGCGGAATTACTAAAGTATAGCAAGAGGGAGTGTTTCAGGGTGGACATGGGGCCAGGAGGGAGAGATAATATCCAAAATTTAGGATCAGTGGTTATGTCCAGGCCTACTACCTTACGGGTTATTTCAAATAATTTTTCCCAGAAAGTTTCCAAATAAGTTTGGGGCAGCCCCACCAGATAAGGGCTAAGGAGCCTATAGCGAGGTCACAGTGCCAGCACATGGGCGAGACATGAGGGAGGAATGAGTGAAGCATCTGAGGCGTCCTGTACCATCTCAATAAGATCTTAAGTTGGGTCTCAATCACAGGGAGGCTGTGGGAACAGGCATGGGAGATTTGGAAAATACGGGACCAATCTTTGGGTGATAGGGGATTGGTCAAGTCATGATCCCAAGCCTCTGTGTAATGTGGAATGCTAGGTTACAAATCACTAAGGAGAATTTTGTAGAGATTGTATGTTTGGGGGTTGGAGATCGGGTACAGAGCGCCTCAAACACGGTGAGGTCCCTTTTAATATGTATGCCATATGTGGTGGAAGTAAGGTAGTGACAGATTTAGAAATAAGACCAGATCATAGATGGTAAGAGGGAATGTTTAGATTGGAGCTCAGAGAATTTAGGGAGGGCGCCATTAAGAAGGATTTGATGGATTCGATGAAGCCCAACTGCCGACCAGTCTGCCAGGTTGCGAGGGTCCAAGCCAGGAGGAAAATCTGGATTGTAGCAGAGGGAGGCGAGGGGGGAATGCTGTGAAGAGATAGTGTCTTTCAAGCGGGCCCGTCTCCATACCTCCAATGTTGACGTGAATATAGGGTGGGTTGTGGTTTGTAATGATGGGAGCCAAGGAAGGAACTTCAGAGGTGTCCGGGTGAAACTATTCTCAAGGGGGATCCATTGTTTCGCTGCTGAGATGGACGTACAATCAAGCAATCTTTGAAGGTCTACTGCGAGGTAGTAGGCCTGGAGGCCACCCGCACTTTTTGAGTGGAACAAAGCGTCCCTCCTGCATCTAGGCCTGCCCCCTCCCCAGATAAAGTTTACCGCAAAGTCCTGCACAAATTTAAAGAATGTGGGATGTATGGGAATTGGTAGGGCCTGAAAAACATAGAGAAATCTAGGCAGAATGTTCATTTTCAGTAAGTTAATTCTCCACAACCATGACATTTTCTTTAGCTGACTAAGAGGAGAGATCACCTTTAATTTCTGCTAGTAGCGGAGGGAAGTTCTACGCAAAGAGCTAATTACAGTCCTTAGTGAAATTGGACTGGATCCAGACTTAAGTAAGTGCTTGAAATTAGTTACTCCTGGGCTAAACCATGTTAATTGCAGGGGAGTCATATTTCATCTGTTGCAAACAGTAAAAGGTGATGTTTCTTATCCGAAGTCTAAAAACCAGTGCAAAAGTAAAGCTTGTCAGTATCTGTGTACAAAGAATACAATTAACTTGACTCCCCCTGCAATCAAAATGGTTTAGCCCAGGAGTAACTAATTTCAAGAACTTACTTAAGTCTGGATCCAAAGACTATATCTAAGTTTTGATTGGTGCATATGAAAATAAAAAGACCCTCCTGCCCGACACTCATTACCGTTGACAAAGCCAACCAGTGCAGAAGAAACGTGCGTCGGGTGATAACAGTTCGTGGAGAGTCCGAAGAACTAAATATTCCCCGGCTGTGGATTTCTCCTGTCCCCGTCCAACTTCTTATCTGGTGTGGTGAGACTCCGGGCCTGATTCAGAGATTGAAAATAAGAACTTAAAGTTACACCTGGGCTAAACCATGTTGATTTCAGGGGAGTCAAATTTCATTTGTTGCAACAGTATTATAGTGAAAAGGTGATGTTTCCCAGCTCAAGTCTAATTAGCAGTTTAAAAGTGAAGCTGATCAGGTATCTGTGTGCAATAAGTAAAAGCAAAGCATTCTCCCTGCATACATAGAATAAAATTAACTTGACTCCCCCTGAAATCAACATGGTTTTGCCCAGGTGTAACTTTAAGTTCTTATTTTCAGCCTCTGAATCAGGCCCTCCGGCTCAAATTCCCAGCATAGGGAGGGACAGTTACTGCACGGAAGTGTGAAGAGTGGGCTGTGAGGCCGCTAGTTGTGTGGTAGAGTGAATTTTTTCATCCACTGGAGCTCAGGGAACCGTGAGTCTCAGACAAATTGATATTGTGTTGCTTTTTTGCCAGACATATGTATATACAATGTGAATAATATGTGGATGGGCAAGGTGTATTATTATAAATATTCCTGAAAGACATGTTGTTTTTTCCTTTTAAAATATTTGAATTGAAATGTTAAGTTTTACCTGAACATTTAATCTCTGTCTGATTACATAAGTGTGCATCAGTATAAGGTTCATGTCAGAGAGGCTATAATAACCAATCTGAGTATCTTTTTCTGTGTTTTGTGTTTAAGTCTGGATCCAGCCCATTGACCCCCAGGTAGCGTATGTGATAGGGACACACGGAAAATTTAAATCATTGACGAGGGTGGCTGCTTCAGTATTGCTAATATGTAAGCCTGAAGCCCCTGACTTGGAGCAGTTAACCTTAAAATTTGAAAGAGAACAGAGGGATCGAGGAGTTTGAAACAATTAGAAAGAAAAGCAAGTTTAGTCTCTTTACCACAAATGGAGATACTATGAATGCCAGGGTGGGAACGGATAGTTCTGACCAGAGCCTCAAAATACAGAACAAATACAAGTGGCAAAAGCGGACAACCCTGTTGAGTGCCGTTGGTGAAGCGAAAGGGCGCGGATAGGGTGCCATTGATTTTTAGTCTTACACTTTGAGAAGTGTTTAGACCCATGACCCAATTTAGGAAGGGAGGAGCCAGACCCAGATGAGCTAGAACCCCTCGCATAAAGTCCCAGGCTACCTGATCAAATGCTTTTTCAGAGTCAGTGGATAATAAGACTAGTGGCAATTGGCCCAATGGACTAAGTTAATAGCTTTGGTTGAGTTGTCCCTCGTCTCACGGCCAAGGACAAATCCCAATTGATCGGTGTGGATAAGGGTTGCCAGTAGGTGTTGCAATCTGTTAGCCAACACCTTCGCGAATAGCTTTAGGTCAATATTAAGGAGCAATATGGGGCGATAGCTTTCACATCGGGTCCTTAGCCTCCTTTGGGATCAGGGCAATATGTGCCTCCAGAGATTGGGGGAGAATGGACAGGACTCTGATACTGCATTAAAGGCACAAAGTAGAACCTGGAGAAGCTTATCAGGGAACGCCTTGTAAAACGTAGTGATAATTCTGTCGGGGCCAGGACTTTTACCAGCAGGAGCAGATTTAAGTGCTGCTTCCAATTCGGCCAAAGTGAAGAGAGAGTCCAGAGTATTACAGTCATCTTGGGAAAAGTCATGAATAGTGGCAGTCGATATTGGGCAATGCGTGTCTGGTAGGTAAGGAGCTGTAAGTAGTCGTAGTTAGCTATATTGTAAAGTTTGGCATAGTAGGCATGAAAAGCCAATGCTATTTCGCTGTTTAGGTGAGTTTTCCTACCTTGGGCATCTTGAATAATGTCACTCACCGAGCTCAGCACCGGTCCGGAATCGGACCATGCCACCAAAGGCGCAGAGTCTAACCCCAAGCCAGATATTCACCAGAGCCCCTGATGGTGAGGAGGCACTGGGCTGCAGACACAAAGACGGTGAGGTGAAATCCAAGGAGAGCAGGGGTAGTAGTTGCAGGTAGTGGAGACACTATTAAAGAGGCTAGATACGATGACAGGACTGGAGCTGTGCTGGAACCAGAGATACAGGAACACTGGAGCAGGACTTGAAGAGAACCAGAAATCAGATGGTATAACACAAACAGGAACCAGAGCACATGAGCGAACTCAAGGACACAGATCAGCAGGCTAAGATAGCTGTTGCTTTGATGGGGCTGTGGAGTTAGTGAGGGATTTAAATAGGAAAGGTGGAGAGGGAATCAAGCAAGGCAATCAGCAACACCTGAGAGATCATGCTGCAGCAGGGAGTGAACTAGGAAGTGCAAAGGCAAGGGAATCATTTGACAGGCTGAATGTAAACAAAGGCAAATGTGTAGTGAACAGGGAACTGAAGGAATCGTGACAAATAGAATGAATGTAAGTCTGTGAGTGTTGAGCTCTTAGGGCCCTGGCAAGCATTTGGCCTGGCCTATTTCCACATTGGAAGAATCGGTTTTTGAACATACGGTATGTCAAACTTATTCTATCATCTAGGAGGTGGTTAAGCTCAGCTCTAGTGGCAACAAGTTCTTGGAGGGTTGAGGAGGAGAGTGTTAATTAGTGTTGTGACTCAAGAGAGATAATCCTTGTGAGAAGGCGGGAATGTATTGACTCCTTTTGTTGCTTAAGGTATGACCCCAATTTAATTTATCGACCCCTGAGAACACATTTTAGGGCTTTCCATACTATGACCGGGTAGGTTTCCACATTGTCATTTTCAGTCAGGTAATCCTTCAATGCATCCTCCAGTTGTGACTTACAGTAGGGGTCTTGCAAAAGTCTCTTGTTAAACCGCCAGGTCCATGCCCCAGGGGTGGAATTGCGGAGGGGAAAAAGTGGCATAAACTGGAGAGTGGGTAGACCAGGTCTTAAAAGAAGAATTGCATAGGAGGTGGAGATAGTGGTGAGCAATAAAAAGGCAGTCCAGTCTAGTGTAGGTGGAGGTAGCATGTGAGAAGTAGGTGAAGTCACGATCGTCAGGGTGAAGAAGTCTCCAAGTGTCAAAAAGTTGAGAGTCATGGAACAAGTGTCTAAGTTTTCTAGAAACAGTCCAGGAGCAGCTAGCATTGGTCTGGGAAACTACTAGACGTGGGTCCAAAGACCAGTTGAGGTCTCCCCCTAGAATGACTATTACCTCTTTTTCAGATTCTTCTCGGTCAAGGAAATTGGTGAGGAAAGATAATTACCCAGCGTTGGGGGCGTATAGATTAATGATGATATAGAGCAGGTTTCAAAATTTGCCTTTGACTAATGATTTTGTGACACCCTTCACAAAATCACAAAACAGTGGTATCAGTAATGGCAACGCACCTTGAGAATAGGATCGCAACCCCTTTGGACTTACTTGAGGGGTGTTGAGGCCTCATACGTTGTACGACATAATCTAAATTTATCTGTCAGAGCCGCCATCGGTCAACGTAAGGGGGATGAGATTGGGCCTCCCAAACACCTCTGCAGTAACCAGTCCATTTTGGTCCAGTTTCTGTGCATAGGAAGTTGCAACCTGACAGCTGGAAGGAAATTGGGAGGGAAGATAGGATAGAGAGGGCAGTTATAGTAAAGGAGGGAGGAAAAATGAAAAATATTAGAAAATATAAAACATCACAGTTCGATACTACGTACGTATTTTTGCCGGTTTACGCTTACCAAACCCTAGGAGGTCGAGTTTCTCCTGAAATTTGGTGAAAGTTGCAGTTACCTGTATTTTCAAGACTGTCGCCTAGCTGAGAGAGGTCAGCACGGATATCCGAGATATTTAGGATGCATGTCGTCTCTCAGACATTGCTCTACATTCTGTAAGTCTTGCTTTGTAGGTATAGATTCCATTTGTTTGAGAATTTAATTGAACTAAGGATGGGGGCTGCTTGCTGATGGGGGACCCTGAGAGCTGGAGCTGTCAGCCATGTCTGGAGCAGGATGTAGTTTTGGTGAGGATGTTGGTGCAGGTTCTAGAACGGGAGACAGCCAGTCTTTGGATGAGAGATATTGTAGGAGGTTAGATTGCGGAGAGGTGGTCTTGGAGGGTTTTCAGGCTTTCCTGGGAGTTCCTCTACCTGTTTTCTCCATGAGAATAAAAGGCAATATCAAGTTGTCAAGTTAGGTCATCATCACTCTTGTAATAATCATTAGGTAGGGCACCTTTTCCCCCTAATGTGTGTCTGGAAAAATGGTAGCTTACATTTTATTTTATCAGGGGAGTGGGTCCCCAGGTTGTAGGGTGAGTGCGTCTTCAACCGGGGTTCCCCCGCTGGGAGCAGGTTATACCACCCGGCCAGTGGCGTGACAGCAGAGCCTGGACGGTCCCACAGATCAGTAGAGAAGGGACAGCAGAGCAGGGACGGTCCCAGCATGCCCAGAGACACCAGCAGACAGCACCGGGGAGTCATCCAGGCAGGATCCTCTCTCCAATCTTACAGGTGCGTTCGGCAGAGGGGTCTGGTTGCCTCAGTGAATGGCTACCGGTGCCGCGTGTGAGATAAAATGGTGGCCATCCTCAGCGTTGAAGCTGTTCCCAGCTCTGTTGGGCGAGAGTCTGGGGACCAAATCTCCTTCCTGGGAGTCAAGGGGGGAGCTGATGGTCGTCGGATTTGTTCCCCCAATACTTCCCTTACCCAGGGAGCTCCACCAGGGTGTAATGGAGGCAAGGGGGAGTCTCAAGGCCCAGCAAGCCTGCTCTCCCTGGGGAACACCGGGCCGCCAGGGTAGTAACAGGTGGGGGTCTCGGTCCGGGCTCTGGGAGGGTGCAGTGGAGGGTCAGGGGAGAGAAAAACCCTAAAGGGTGTGTTGGAGAAGCCAAAAGAAGTTTATGGTATTAATGGAAGAGCTCAGGTTGCCTCTCCAATGGTCAGACTACGCCCCCTGTTTTACATTTCTAGGGCAGTATGCCATGTTGGAAAAAATGTGATTTTGCTTTCCTAAAGGCAATCTTAGGCTAACCAATCCTTTACATTAGAAATGGCCAACATATCTTGTTAGCCTGAATGCACAGGAGGGGCTCATTAGCTTTTCATCCTATGTGATCTCAGAGTTTGTGGAGCCAGCTAGGGAGGGAGCATGTGTTTATGTGTGTTTCTAAAACAGTAAATAATGAGTTGTATTCTATATTTCAGGTTGTTTTCCATATGAAACAAATGATTACTAGTACTTTCAACTAGTGTGTAAAGCAGGGGCGTAGCTAAAGGTTCATAAGCCCAGGTGCAAAAGGTCAGCTTGGGCCCCCCCACATAGAGGCTGTTTGAGGTGCACTACCGTAGTGCCAGTGGAGCGCAGCGCAGCGCACCTCAAAAAACCTGTATGATCAGGTCCACAGAAGACAGATGAGTGACAGGCTGGTGCCCCCAGTATCCCTCATCGTGTGTCCAGTTCCCCCAGTATCCCTCATAATATATCCAGCCCCCCAGCATCCCTCATCATATGTCCAGTACCCCAGTATCCCTCATCATATATCCAGTTCCCCCATTATCCCTCATCATATGGCCAGTGCCCCAGTATCTCTCATCATATGTCCAGCTCCCCCAATATCCCTCATCATATGTCCAGCCCTCCAGCATCCCCCATCAGGTATCCAGTCCCCCATCATGTGTCCAGTCCCCCCAGCATCTCCCATCATATGTCCAGTACTCCCAGTGTCCCCCATCAGGTGTCCTGTCCCCCCAGCGTCTCCCATCAGGTGTCCAGTCCCCCATCATGTGTCCGATCCCCACAGCATCTCCCATCATATGTCCAGTACCCCCAGTGTCCCCCATCAGGTGTCCTGTCCACCCAACATCCCCTATTAGGATCCTGGACTTAACTTTACTTATCTGCAGTTCTGCCGCAGCGCATCCTTCCCTGTAGTCCCGCCGCTGCTCTTCTCCTATGCGGCGGGACGCAGGCTGTAAATGACGTTGTGTGACCCCAGGTCACGCAACGTCATTTCTACAGGGAAGGAA
>WWET01004446.1:59518-69838 GCA_011038615.1 Limnodynastes dumerilii | reverse complement strand
ATTTAAAGTGTACAGTATGGGCGTGCTAAGCTGCGTACGTTCGCGTAGTCTGTACGCCGGTTAGCGGACGTATTCTGTTACGTTAGGAAAAGTTAAGGTAGGGTTTGGGTCGCGTAATTTGTGAAAATACGTCCGTGCAAGGGGTGTGCCGTGGGGAGTGTATTGACCTTACGTGTAAGAAAATACGCACCGCTAAAATACGTACGCACACACGTAGTTCAGGATCTACCCCAATGTCTATAAGAAAACGATAATACGTTGCCTCAAGAGGTGAAGAGATGAAAGACCACATGCACGGATGGACTCCATCTGTCCCGCCTGCTCACCGAACTAGCTGTTACACTGATCCTCCTCCAACAGTTTTCAAAAAGAAATTGCAGTCCATAATGTGGAAATAAGAGGGAGGAGGTAGAATTTAGTCCTGTTAAGATTTAGGGCTGCTCAGAGCTCCGTCAGCTTGCCAGTCCCAATCTGCTGTGCAGCACGTATATCGTTCTCTCACCAGTTGTAAAGGGGCTTTTGGTATTTTATCCACCATAAAACAGATTGCCTGCACGTGGAGCCGCCGGAACAAAGTCCATCAGTGCATGTGGTCTGTATGTCTTTCATCTCTTCACCTCATGAGGCGACGTATTATCGTTTTCTTATAGACTTTGTGGGCAACACGTGCTGACACTCATCCTATTGGGGAAACAGTGGATACCTGATAAGTGTGTGAATATCATATACATTTCAACCTTAGAAGACACTGTAGAACTTTATGATATAAAGCTAAAGTCTAACCATATAGTTTTTACAAAGTGGAATTTTATTAAGAAAGCTAAAAGTCAAGGAGAAAACTATCACAAAGTATATGCTCGATATTACCTTGTGATTTATGATATCTCACATTATTGGTTGGCTATATGTGATAATTCATCAATTTGTAAGGTATTTGTATATTTTGCATACTGTCCACTCTACTTTGATAATTGTGATATGAAGTGTGATTTATTGGTACTATCCATATAAGATTCTAAATTGTGTTTTAATTATATTTTATAATAAAATTGTTTACATTGGTAATAGCGCTATTTTTTGCTCCAGTTGGTTTCCTAACACACCGCAGAAGGAATGCAGCATTGTGCGTTCCATGTGAAATGTATCTTCTGCAAAGATGGCTGGGACACCCACCATAGTTACAAGATATTGGATGTGGGTGTGCGTAAGCATTTAAATCATGCAGTAAGGGCTCGGTTTAGTCAGTGAGGAATACTTAAGATAGGGTTCAGCGTGTGGTATTTTGGATAACTAATTCTATATGTTAGCCTCTGTTATGGAGGCTATGCATGAAATTAACTGTTAGATCTGTATCAGGTTCATCATATGTAGCACTTTAAAGGTAGTAGCTGTGGCAGTCTGTAAGTACAATTTTGACATATACATACACAGAATCATAATGAGGAATATCACCAAATGTGAAAGCGCTTTGTGTGTAAAAAAAATAACATCAAATTTATAATTTATCTCCCCAGTATTCCCATCATGTATCCAGCCTCTCCCCAGTATTCCCATAATGTCTCCAGCCTCTCTTCAGTATTCCCATAATGTCTCCAGCTCCTCAGTATTCCCATAATGTCCCCAGCCTCTCCCTAGTATTGCCATAATGTCTCCAGCTCCCCAGAATTCCCATAATGTCTCCGGCTCCTCAGTATTCCCATCATGTCTCCAGCTTCTCCCCAGTATTCCCATAATGTCTCCAGCTCCTCAGTATTCCCATAATGTCTCCAGCTCCTCAGTATTCCCATCATGTCTCCAGCCTCTCCCCAGTATTCCCATCAGATCCCCTTACTTACCTTTGATGTTCCCTTGTTCCTTCCTCCGCGCTCCTTTCTCCGCCATGGCATAGCTCTCTGTGAGCAATGCCAAAACCCTGTGTGATCTGACAGCAGGATGATGATGTTTTGCCTCGATGACGTCACCGATGTGCACGGGAATATCCGTGCTCTGATCCTACCTTGGATCCCAAATTTTGGGTGGGTACGGTTCTCAGAGAACTGAACCCGCTCATCTCTAATATATAGTAGCAGTAGTACTACTACTACGCTTTGTATTAACTATGCCTCTGCTGTTGGAAATTGCTGGTAATTGTTGTTTCACAACACCTGGAGTGCTGCAGGTTGCATATGCCTGTTTTTGTATTTTAATTTATTTGGTCATAGTGGGTATTTAGAAGGGGAGTGGGTAATATAGTCCTTAATGATGACTAGGACTAGAACATGCTTTAGAGATTTTGATGGTGTTAAATCAGTTTAATTTTCAGATACATTTTTATACCATACAGTATAATATAAAATATATAAAATGATGTAATGACGTCCACCATCACGTCACCAATCCCTCACATTACAACAATACCCAGGGATGGATTGAGGGCCATGTGGGCCTGGGGCTGAAAATGATCAAGGGCCCATATATTATATAGTATACTTTGGAGGAGTTCATCCTTATGCACTGCAGTGGGAGGGCTAGAGATCTGTGGTGTGTGGGGGCCTAATTTCAGGTGGAGGCCTGGGACTTTAGTCCCATTAGCCCCATTGTTAATCTGGCCCTGACAATCCCACCATACAGCAGTCACTAGCCCACATTTAACCTCAATAATCCCCATCTCAAAAATAACAACATTAATTTACACCACCACCACAAGAACAATATGAAAACTCTGACCTCAACTAATTCTTTTTTTGTTCCTTTTTCACCTATTTCACCTTCCTATCCTAGTTTCAGATATTAAAAAAAGCTGTTTAAAATTATTTTTTCATATCTGCTGTGCTTTAACTTCTCAGTTAAAAAATAATAACATATTTTCAGATCTGTACTCTCACAGCTATTATTATAATATAATATATAATAATAGAGTTTGGTCCAATACATTGTTAAAATAGAGTCCATATCTTTCTTCATTAATAATACCTCTTTTTTTCTTATTTGTATTATCAAGTTAAATAATTTCAACTCTGACAAGCATTTTTAAATAATTGTCATCTTGTTTCCATTTTTTTTCCTGTCTAGACAGTTTTTACTTAAAATTTGTACATTGCATAGGCAATCTTCTTTGTTTTCTGATGTCGTTGAACAGTTGTTTGCATCTTTCATTATTACCTGTAAAATGTATAGTAAGCTTTTCTGCCAGTGAATAATGTGTTAAAATAATATAGAAAAGATAATACAAATTAACATGTAGGGGTATATTTACTAAAGGCGAATTTATCCAGCGATTTTAAATAGCTGGATCTTGCCGCGAATTACAAGCGATTTGCTGCGTGAATTCACAGAATTCACTTAGCTGCGATTTCTATAGAAAAGCACCGCGATTTGTCCTAGAAAAAATTGCGGTAACTCGCGTGTGTTTAAAAAAAAAAAACAAGTGCAGCATGCTTGAAAGCCTTAGCCATGCTGTGCTGATAGAACTATAATGCTAAGCATTGCTAAGGTTAAGCAAGACTTCTAACCATGCTGTGCTGTGTGTTGTGTGTGTACCAAAAAAAACAGTCTGCACCATACACATTAACACATTAATCAAAGTGTGAATGTAAAAAAAACATTTTCTCTGACTAATAATGTCCCCTAATGTTTGCACTTACCTATGGTGGCCACCGTGTCCTATACTAACTGTATATGAATGCAGTGTGTGGTGTATTAAAAGAATAAAAGTTTTTGTCACTCACCGTTTGCTGTCATCTTTCTTGGGAAGACTTGCTTGATGAGTATCTTCTTAAGTTGCTTGGAGACTGTTGTCCGGTTGATTGCAGTGACATCCCTGTTGTTCTGGTCCGGTCCTCTGCCTCTTCGGTACTTGACACGGCAGGGACAGGCTCCTTCTTCTTCTTACGTGCTGCTCCTAATGACCATTCGGTCGCTAGAGGGTAGCATTTTATATAAATGATGACATCAGTTACACTCAGGCCTGAGTGTGACACGGTGGCCACCGGAGGTAAGTGCAAACATTAGGAGAAATTATTAGTCAGGGAAAATAATTTTTTTACATTCACACTTTGATGAATGTGTTAATGTGTTTGGTGCAGACTGTTTTTTTTTTGGTACACGCACAACACACAGCGCAGCATGGTTTGAAGTCTTACCAAGCTGACGCTGATATTACTACAAGGCTAAGCAACGCTTAGCCTTGTAGTTCTATCAGCACAGCATGGCTAAGGCTTTCAAGCATACTGCGGTCAGATTTGACACACTAGATTGACATGTGTTTTTCTGCCTCGCAGGGTGAATTGTCACTAAATCGCCTCTAGGCAAGGGCGAATTGCTAAACGGTGATTTAATGGCGATTTTACTGTGAGTTTGTGAAAGCGACCTTTGTGAATACAGTGAGTTGTATGTGTAACATTGAAAAAATCACAATGGCGATTTTATGTGCTGTGATTTTCAAGAGGCCTATACTCACGTGAGTTTAGCTTTAGTGAAGACAGAGATTTGATATTCACAGCAAACTCATGCGATTATAGGCGATTTTTTGAAAATCGCGCTTTGTAAATATACCCCGTAGTCAGCAAATACAAAAAAAGTTCTGCTACCCCTAATTTTTTCCAACAAATACACCTCAAACCTGTGCACACTGAAAAAATATAATAAATTATTATTAAATTGTCTAATTTAACGAATAAATTAGGTTATTTACAGTAAAATGGCTCAAAAAATAAAATAAACAAAGAGAGAGGTGCTAATGTATTTAAACCAGGACTTGAAGTGAGGGGTATACGGGGGTATACCATACTGTCACTTTTTCCACTGATTTAATTGAAAAGCTATAATTCTCCATTCACTTCTATTATTTTCATACTACCACTTCTAAATTTCCATACCGCCACTACTAAATTTCCACTCCGATCACTGATTCAAACCCGGTATCTTAACATACAGTGAATATTTAACATATTGAAAAAAGAAAATGAACTTACAAACTATATTGTCTTGTCAACCTTTTTAATCTTGGATTCCGAACTTCTTGCTTGCCTGATGATGATCCTGTAGCCTGTGTAGTCTCAGTGTGGACAGATGCTGGGATCCTGAATATAAATATATAAAATGTTGTTATTAATTGTTACTTAGCAGTGAAGGTACTAGTAATAAATAGCATTTATGTGACATTATTTTGAGCAAGTTAGAGGGTGCAGAAGTTTTTTCATTCAACATCCTCCCCTGTACTGTAAAGGAGAGGTAGGGGGCTAGAGAAATCAGGGGTTAAGTGTATAGTGAAAATCCCCCAAGGGAGGGGGAGTAAATAAGCCGTCTATCAGTTGGTTTTGCACCTGCACAGTACAAGGAATTCTGAATCGGACGGATGCTTAATGTGAGAATTGCCCCAAATAGGATAAAAATAAAGCAATGATAATCAGAGAAATAGAATTGGTACTACAGGGCACCCCTAGGATCCATGTATATCCTGTACAGTCTGTGTGCATAACGCTGGTTGCATCATGTGGCTGGCATCTGTTCTATCAGAACCCCCGCAGAATGAAGGAGGAAGAGGGAAAAGACATCAAGGGTAAGTACATTTTAAAATGAAAGGGGCAGAAATCTTATAAACAATAGAGGCTGGACACAATAGGGGCACAATGGAGACTGGGCACAATGGAGGCTGAATACAGAAGGGGCACAATGATGGCTGAGCACAATAGGTGCACAATGGTGGCTGGGCACAATAGAGACTGGGCAGAATAAGGGCATAAAGGAGACTGGGCACAATAGAGGCTGGACACAATAGGGGCACAATGGAGGCTGGGCACAATAGGGGCACAATAGAGGCTGGGCACAATAGGGGCACAATGGAGGCTGGGCACAATAGAGGCTGAACACAATAGGGGCACAATGGAGGCTGGATACAATAGGGGCACAATAGGGTCACAAAAGAGTCTGGACACAATGGGGGCACGATGGAGGCTGGACAAAGAAGGGGCACAAATAGAGGCTGGGCAGAAATGGAGGCTGGATACACATAAAAGGGGATGGAAATAAATTACCTGACGCCAATTTTTTGAGGGGGGAATGGGGGGCTTCAGAAATTTGTTACTGCCCTGGGCTCTGATAGGTTTAGAAACAACACTAGTGGCAACATTCAAACTGTTTCTGAAGAAGGCTACACTCATCGACAAATTGTAAAAAAATTGTGACATACATTAGCTCAATACAAAGAAACAGGTACAAATGTGACTAAACAACGTTTTGGATGAACCAGGTGTACATAAAAAATGAAGATAAATACATAACATATCAAAATGAGTAAGTGAAACTGAAGACTTCCAACAACTGCAATCAAAGAAGTATTCAATAAAATTAATCAAACTCTAGCATCTGTAGATACAGTTAAAAACGTCCACATAATTTAGGCCTAAATAGTTGCATAGCTTGCAAAAAACTATTGTTGCTTTACCACTGTAAATAAAATAAAACGCCTTTGATGGGCCAAAGAACACCAGTATTGGACACAGAATCAAATTTTAACTTTTGGGACCAGAAGACGTCAGTATGTCCGAAGAATGGTCTGAGGACTTGTGTTCGATAACTGCATAAGTCATACATTTAAACATATTGGTGGTTTTGTCATGATTTGGAGTAGTTTTGGTGGAGATTTAGTCCATATAACATTAACTATGGATAAGAATCGATACCACAGTATTTTAGTACATCACACTGTAGCAAGTGGAACTCAAAACTCGAATAATCATCCAAAGCACACATCTAAACTGTTTATACTAAAGAAAAGTAGAAAGTTCTACAAATCCTGACATGGCCTCCTTGCGCACTTACCTGATCAAGAGTCGTCTGTCAGCAGCTCTCCCACATCATGCCCGCTCTCCAGCCCTCCAGAGGTGCCACTCCCAATAGTGGCAGCCTGCTGCACAGTCTCCATTGCAGCATGTATGCAGCATAGTGTTTGGGATTAGGCATCTGCACCACTATCCTCTGGTACATGGGCGTCGCCATCTTTCCTCCTGTCATGTGATTCCCAGCAGCCACTCAGATACTCCTCTGCAGCACACATGATCCCTCCAGTAAATCTGTGTTATGGGCGGGCTATTTAAACCCTGTGCACTGATCCCTCAGTGCCAGAATAACTTGTTACTTCTAGGTGCCTGTGCCTGTGCCTGTGCCTGTGCCTGTGCCTGTGCCTGTGCCTGTGCCTGACCCTGACTGACTTTGAGCTCCGGTTCCAGCTTATCTGCAATCCAGCTCTGGTTCCTTGCAATCTAGCTCTGGTTCCATTTTACCTGCAATCTAGCTCCGGTTCCAGTTTACCTGAAATCCAGCTCCGGTTCCAGCTTACCTTTGCAATCCAGCTCCGGTTCCAGCTTACCTTTGCAATCTTGCTACCTGCTCAGCTCAAGACAAGTAAGCTCATTTAACTTTGCCATGCCTGTTCCAGTCCGGCATAGTCCGGTCCTGTCAAGCCTGCTCATTGAACCTTGCCATGCCTGTTCCACTACGGCAAAGTCCGGTCCTGTCAAGCCTGCTCATTGAATTTTGCCTTGCCTGTTCCAGTCCGGCATAGTCTGATCCTGTCAAGCCTGCTCATTGAACTTTGCTTTCCCTGTTCCAGTCTGGCACAGTCCGGTGCTATCTATATTGTCATTGCATTCACCTGTCGTCTGTACTTATGTACTTTCATGATTAAACCTGCAAGCTTCCACTTTCAATCAGCTCGTCTATTTCTTCCCCTAGACCCTGTGACAGATCCCAAAGACCCTGTAGCCATAACACTCCTCATTCACCTCATCTCAATCCATTTGACAATCTCTGGGATGAATTAGACAGAAAATGTTCTAAAAAAGGCCTGGAAATGCACAAATTATGTGAAATATGGGAAACATTATTATGAATAACATTTTAATTATTTCATTACATTTCATCTTTTATTAACAAAAATACACATAACAAAACATAAAATACCCTCTTCAAACCCGCAGCTTAGTAAATCTGGCCCTATCAGTAATAATCATACAGACAGATATTCACCTTTGATATGACAAGACTGATGTATCCGAGATATTGGTGACTGACAGGAATACAAGCATATCTTTAACACCTGTTACAAGAAATCCTTACTTAGCCCATATGGATTTCTGGATGCGGCAGGGATATGCCAGAGATCTGACAACAGTGGTAGCAAAGGCTTCGATCTGGTCCAAAGTCTTTACTTTGTATGTGAAGTATAGACTGATAGGAGACTTACTGTAAGTCTTCTATCATTATTGGTTCTTGATCCAGTGCCATGTTTTTAATTAAACATGCTGATTACATATGTTCTTTCTTTTCCTCTGTGCATAAGTATCATAATGGCTTTAAAACATGGTTGCCAACTCTCCCTGAATATCAGGGAGTCTCCCTGAAGAGCGGGTAATCTCCCTGACTCCCTGAAGTGTTGGGCAATCTCCCTGAAGTGTTGGGCAATCTCCCTGAAGCTGATGCGGTTACAGAAGTCCTTGCGGTATGATGACAGAATTTAGAAATTGTGTCCTATTTTGCTTGCATTAAAGTCTATAGAGGTGGCAGATGACTAAGTCATTGATCTCCTATACACAGTATGCACAATAAATACTGAAAATATTTATTTAGTCACATTTTAACAATCAATGATGCTGCTACTATTATTGGGCCGGATCCAGAACTACGTCCGTCTTCCATAGACGGATGTAGTTCAATAAACAGTAGCTACTGCGCATGCGTAGTAGCTATTGTACGTAATCTGCGTATCGTTTCGATCTAAAAGACCGCATATATGCAATCTACGTATCGAAACAATACGCAGATTACGTACAATAGCTACTACGCATGCGCAGTAGCTACTGTTTATTGAACTACGCCCGTCTATGGAAGACGGATGTAGTTCTGGATCCGGCCCATTGTTAGTAGTTAATAGTTTGCCTGGCAGTGTTAGACACACCCATGGGTGGAGCTATTCGTAGCACACACCTCTTTGACACTACAGGACACACCCCTTTGGTGCAGCCTTGATAGTGCTATCAAAATCTCCCTGATATTCATTTGCAAAAGTAGGCAACCATGCTTTAAAATATCCAGTGAATATACATTGACCACTGCCTTCATAAGGAGTTAGAGGCTATTACTTCTCCATGACAAAACAAAACAGAAAACCCTCCAAAGAAGGGACCAGTGCTAGCTTAGTAAGAATCAAAAAGTATGTTTGGTATTAACTATATATATGACATGCACTTTAGCAGCTATTTAATAGAACTGACTTATTGACTGATTTCTAATGTAATCTCAATACATAGAAAAGTGCTCTAAGTGCATAAGCAACAATAGTTTTATTATTTAACTTAAAAAATTTTTTTAAACACTTTATTAATTAAAATATGACTCCAGCATACATACATACATACATACATTCATACATAAATATATTCATACATTCATACATATATACACACATACATTCATACACATACACACATACATACATACATACATACATACATACATACATACATTCATTCAACAGGAATTATAGTAATTAAATATTGTTGATCAGTTTATTGTTGTCAATACCAAAATACATTAAAAAGCTTTTGTATAGATATATTGGATTTCCAGCAGTTCCCTAGAACATGTTATAAAAGTACCATTACTCAATGTGTTGTAGAATGGAATATATACATTGCAGTTGTGTATTTAATCACTACTTAGCTGAATCCAGCTGAAGGGAGATTAGAGGGGGCTTCTTAAGCACTGTCACCCAACTGTGCCTTTCTGTGTTCCTCCGATCTATATTCTTTCCATATAGAATACCATCTATAATATGAATAAAGAAAATATCGGACCTGATTCAGAGTTTTAGCGGATGCGCAAGACGGATCCGCTAAAATGTACTAATCAGAGGTGTGTCCTATTATACCCTTTAGACAGTGTCAGAATTCTCAGTCTCACGATAATTCAGAGCCATAATTATCGTGAGACTGAGAATTCTAACACTGTCCAAAGGGTATAAATATGACCCAAGGACAGTGAAAATGTCATTAGCGCAGGGATGTCTTGCTTGCAGTTTGCGTCATTGCCGAAGCGGGTTTAGTCTAAACAGTCTGGTTTAGCGCTTGGCACTAATGTTTTTGTTTTTCCAGGGACTTCGTCCTCTCAGGCTGAAAATGTCAGAATTCAGCTGGGGCAGTCCGTGGAGGAGATCCGGGGTATCTCGATGCAGACGCCAGCTTCAGGTGATGCCGTCGGGATCGGTGTCCGGCCTTGAACGTTTGCCCTCAAACTCCCAAATTAAGCCGGCAACAGTGATGAAATTGCTCCGCCGGACACTGG
>WWET01004446.1:30992-43635 GCA_011038615.1 Limnodynastes dumerilii | reverse complement strand
GGGCCCGCCCCCCCCAGCGTCCCTACGGCGCTGCTACGGACGCCCGATCCAAGATCGGGCGTTGCCGTAGCGACGCCAGGCAACATCTGCGCGTCGCATGCGCAGATCGGCTTTTCAGGCGATCTTACGTTTACACCCGCCGTTCTAGCGACGGCGGGCGTAGGTCTGGATCAGGCCCTATAGCACTAATTTACTCCACATGTATTACAATAATTTGGAAACCCCCCTTTAAAAATCCTGCGTTTGCCACTGGCATTTGAGCTGTAGCTGTTGAATACAAAATTCAAATCTATCAGACGAAGTTGTCTTCCAAACCGTAGGAAAGACTACTCGACCATGTCAAAAGCCTTTATAGCATCCAAGGACACCACCACTGCCTCCAGCCTTGCCCCCCATGCCATTTGAATATGCAAATTCAACCACATCATATTAGTTGAGGTGGTTTTGCCCAGTATAAAGCCTTCCTTGTCAGGATGTATGAGTTGGAGGATCATCTGATTCAGTTGCTTTGCTAGAATTTTTGCCAGGATTTTTAAATGTATAAAGAGAATGGAAATGGGTCTGTATAAGTCAGGAAGTAGAGGATCCTTGGCTTGGTGATCACTACTACTGGTGCTTCAGCCATGGAAAAGACTGGAAATGTTTATTTTATAGAGTTTTGACAGGATGTCGCTAGAATCTCATTTTTATTAAGGAGAGCAGAAATCATATCCCTAAGCTCCTTTGCTGTGATTGTTGCATTAAGAAAGTCCCGAGCTGCATAGAATAGCATCTAAATAGGAGCTAAGAGCATGAGTCGAAATCGTCACAGTTGTGGAGTAAAGGGATTTTTTAAAAATCACAGAACATCTCTGTTATGCCCCTGAAATTCTGATGCAAAACACCCTGATGGTTCTGGACAACTGGTATGTTAAAGGCTGAATCTTCCTGTGACAGCTGAGCCAGGTAGCTACTACAGTATCCATCTGGATGTAATCTCTATATTTTAGCAAAAGGAGCCTGTGATTAGACCTATCATGCAAGAAGTCTGTACAAGTACTTTGGGCCTGGAGTCACCCCAATCTATCATCTATGTTCCGATATCCCCCTGGGGAGATAGCAGACTTCTCATGCAAGTAAAGGAAGGTTCCTAGAGGTGAAGATGAAATCAATACGGAACACAGAATTATAGGAAGGGGAAAAACATGAGAATTCCCACCCCTGCGGTTGGTAATGATGCCACACTTCTACCAGGCCTAACTCATCCATAAATTTACCAAAAGGACTGTGACCACTCATGTCACCTGTCCAGTGAGAAATCCATAACTGAATTGAAATCACCCATCAGAACAACCAGGGTATATGGTGAAAGACAAATAAAGGTTGCCACTCTATTGATCGAGTCACTTTTATAAAGGGGAGGGACATATATAAATATAAATATATACAGGAGACTGATTAATCACGGCTCTTAGAAAAACATATCCCCCGTAGGTGAATTTGAACACCATGTAGCACAAACATGAGGAACTTTCTAACAAAAATAGACAAACTCTGGAGGTAGAGCAGAATGAAAAGTGATATGCCCACCTCGCCCACAGTCTCTTCAAAGCCATAATCCTGCACCTATCAAATTTGTCTCCACAAGTCAAACTATATTAGGCCTAAGTTTTATAATTTTATTCAAAACCAAGGATCTTTAAATTTTGGATCTGGAAAATTGAGGACAAACTGTGACTGCAGCTGAATCCATCCTATCTTTACTGTTTGAAGCTCATCTGTAGGTTGCTGGATAGGTTTACATGCCTACTATCAATATTCCCACTAGGATATATCACAGATTAATATACATGCATGTGGATGCCATTGTTTGTATTCAATTTCCTTCATACAGTTACAGTGCAATAAATAATCCTAATAATAGGTTCTTCTTCTCCAACAACACACAGTTTGAGCCTCATCGTAGTTTATTAGTTTTGATGAAAAGTTCAACATATTAATCACAATTTCTTTGGATATAGATACACAGTTGGTATCACGTATCTATGGCTTTGTGGGCCACATCTAATATCATTCAATACTAATTAATATTGTGGTGAGCAACGGAGGAGTATAATATCACCTGCTGGCAACAAGAATTGGGACTGTTTTAGGGCTTGATCACCCCTATAAGAATCCCCACTTGACATTCAACTGTTTTTTATATATATATATATTTATTTTCTGCAATTTATTTACCTATTGGGCACACATTCTCATAGCACTTTATGTTACCAGTGCAATACGCCCTTACAAAGTAGTTTTTTAACTATATTTATGTTTTTTATGTTTTTTGTGTTTTAATTGTGGTACCATTCTGATGTGTTTATAAAATAATAAATTTCTTTATTGTTTACTTATACACCGGAAATCAATTTATATTCTTAGTTATATATTTATGATTTTGAGGTAGAAATGTGTTAAAGTTTGAGGACACCAATTGTGACAGCGCTGGTCGTATTTCTCCTTCTTTCTTGTTATATATATATATAATGGATCCAAAAAGAACCAGGAGGGGCTGATAGAAAAAGCTATCACAGAGAGAAACTTTCTGGATAATAATATTAACTATGTTAGCCCCGTTCAGCTTAAATGAGGGATTTGAGAACTCCCTTTCTATAGGAATTGATATACTGGATAGGACTTCTTACGAATGGGACTTCTATTTTTGCAGTATGGAGTTTTTGGTCATAGTTCATACGTTTATGATAACTTGTAAAGTATTGTTTGTCAACTATATGGATTAAGGATAGTATTGATCCTATAGGAATTTCTGTATAATAATACATATTAAAATAATAATAATAATAATAATAATAATAGCTGGTAGGGTATGGTCTCTGAAGAGAGGGGGAAGGAAATTAAAAAAGTAACATAACTATAGGAATAGGAAAACAGAACAAGCACAGTATATTGGGCTTCAGTTGTTGCCACATAGGAACTTAACTACAAAAAGAGGGAGGGGGTGGAATAACAGCAGCCTTCCCCAAGGTGCAACAAGTAACCAGAAAACATCAAACTTCAAACAGATTAACAAAAAATACATGCAATATATTTCATGGTTCACTACACAGAGAATGTTTTCTTTAACATAAAAAAGTAAATCAACACAAGGGTATCTCTAGGTTGAGAGGGAGGTGCCAGATTCGACTTAGAATTCTGGTGGATATGGTCGATCTGGAGCTCTGGTAACAGTTTACACAGCAAAACCATGATGTAATTGATTAATTTTCTGAGAGGAACTCCCGTCTTAATTTTTAGATGATCAGTGCAATCCCTAATTTCCAGATGATTTGGGCTTAGTTGTGTTGTTGGAGCAAAGAGCCGCTAGCATATGCTGTCCTTGATGGTCAAAGAAGCCTCTGACTCCGGGTTAATTCTGAAATCCAGTGGCGGAGACATCTAGAGGGTGGGAAATCCAACTGCCTCAATTAAAGTTTCCACCTCTTAGATGGGGACACAGCTTCGTCAGGCAACAACAGAAAGGTAACTGATTGGCCAAAGGAACATTTGGGAGATCCCGAAGCAAGAAGTACATTGCCATTTACAGGACAGAACTACAGCTATACTCGGAGCTCATCCAAAACATATCTAACCACGCTAGATATCAAGCCCAGCCCATTCCCACTCCATTCAAATTTTTCACTTCATTATTGATCCTACCTCTCAATGTATCCTTCATTAAAGACTACAGTCTTGGTCTGCATAGTAAGAAGTTGTTACTTTTCTTAAACCAGATAAGGATCCCTCCACCTCTTACAACTCCAACAAATTAGCTAATAGGCTTTCTTCTCTTTTACAAATCTTTTTAAACAGGACCAAGTGGGCTTGATTCCAGATAGACAAGCCTTAGATGTCACTAGGCGGATTTTGGATATAGTTGGATACAGTTGGCTCGTTGTCCTCCATGGGAGGTAGGGTTTCTCTTTACATTCAGTTTTGGCATTTAACACTTCTAATGATTGAGTATTATGCAATATTTTTGTATCCAATGCCTTCTAAGTCACCAATAGCTTAAGACAGGGGTGCCAATGCCCCCCATCCTCCCTCAGATTATCCCTAGACATGGAACCTATAGCTGCTAAAGTTTGTATGACCTCATCCCTCCCAGGATTCAGTCTTCAGTCGTGTCATAAAATCTTGGGTTATTTTGCAGAATTTTATCTCAAAATCAGACTTATCTTATAACCCTTCACTCTCTTTTAGCAAATTATATTGAAACTTCTCTATATAAATTAAAACGCCCCCCTCACTCCTGAGACAGCTTAAAGCACAATTTTCCTATATTTGGAAGGAGAAGACCCTATCCTATCTTGGTATATAGGTACCTTCAGCCATTTCACTGATCCTTAAAGACAACCATATTCCCCTACTGCTACATGTTGAGTATTTCACATGTGGGTGAATGCAGCATTAACACACACAAGATCAAGTTATATATTACCACACATTTAATAACTTTATTGGACACAATCTCTTTCTCTCATCTATTAAACGGTGGTAGTAAAACCTCTATTATTGTTTTAACACACACATATGGTATCTCTGAGTAAGAACTATGGACCGGATATATACTTAGGTTTTGAATACATGCACATTTGTGATAAGCAGATACATTGTGACACATAATCAAAGGGCTGCGAAATCCGGGCATCTGTTAACCACTCTCTTAACACCTACGGACTTCTGATACCCATACCCTGCCTTAACATTACAACATAACTTGTGAAAATTTAAAAGTATGTGTTGGCACACAAATATTTTGCATCGCACTTGTGAGTCTTCCATAAAAAGTGTAATTTTCTTAAATGTGAATAGGGAAAATTGAATATCAATCCAGTTGCATAATAGTGTTCTTATGTGCAGAAAACAAAAGCAGTCAAGCAGAAAAACTGACATATACTAGAGCAATGTTTCTCAACCTCGGTCCTCAGGACTCCCTAACAGTCCATATTTTCTAGGTTTCCTTAAAGAATCACAAGTGATATAATGAGCAGCACCTGTGGAGCTTTTAAAATGTGTCAGTTAGTAATGAACACACCTGTGCTCCAGCAGTGAGACCTGGAAAACATGCACTGTTAGGGGGTCCTGAGGACCGAGGTTGAGAAACACTGTACTAGAGTATTAGATAGAAGGGGACCTACAAAAAGACCAGACTGGTAGTCACAAAATATCAGTGCACAAATGGGCTTTGACAGAGGCGGAACTAGCGAGTAATGGGCCCAGGTGCAAAAAAATGCTTTACCCCCCACCCATGATTTACAGGTTTTCTTTGTATAGGTCTATTATTTGTGGGAATAATATACTATAATAAAAATAGGTACCAATATATTAATATATTGGTGGAGTTTTTTTATTTAGTCAGATATTAAACTATCAGAGAGGGTGCTGCAGATGCCACTCTCCCTGACAGGAATATAATAAACAAAATTAAAGGGAAAAAAGACTAATAAACTGTAAAAGAAAACAGACTCATCTTGCAAGAGGAGAAGATTTAGTGCTCTGTTGATCTGCTGCTGTGATCTTCTCTTTACACATTGGGTAAACATGGAGCACGGCAGCGTGAGTGCTGGCATAATGTTATGACATTGCATGGGGTGCTCTGCGGAGAGCAGGGGCAAACACTGTTTTTTTTTTGGTTTTTTTTTTAGAAAAGTGGGATTTTCAATGCATGTGGGATATATTCGGGGAATGTTCCTTTCCCAGACCAATAATATACCCCACATGTCATGCACAGACACCTTAATAGTTTAGAAATGGCACACTATAAAAAGTACATGTGGGGTATATTAGGGTTTCCAGGAAAGGCACACTATAATATATGTAGGGGTATACTAGGAGTTTAGGAATTATAATCACTGGGCCCAGTTTAATTATCCTCGCACCTGCGTATTTTGCGTTGCGAAGCTAATTGTGTGAATTTTGTTTTCAGATTTTTATAAAAATAAGCTACTGTAATGTACAAAAAAGTTTGCGGTGCGCTTTTTCCTGTCTATTATGGTGTCTGATTTTGCGGGCCACGAACCTAGGTGCAGGTATTATCTCTGCACTTAGCAGAGCATAAAAAAATAATAAAGGTGATGGGGCAACATTGGGGACATGATGAGGAGGGAGACAACAAACGAGGAGATTATGGGGAAGGGCAACTACAGAGGAGGAGATGAAGGGGAAGGAGGACAACACAGAAGGAGATCAGGGGAAGGGGAAAATAATGAAGGGAATGGAGAAATGATAAAGACAATGGGGAGATGATAAATGGAGAGGGGGTGATGATAAAGTGAATGGGGAGTTTGAGATGATGAAGCGAATAGAGGGGGGTGTTTTAAATTATTTTTTATAAGATATATTTTATTTTGCTATTTGGAAAACCTGTTCTAGAACAGCCTACCCCTTTGTCCCAGGTGAAATAACAGAAAGAGTACTCCAATCATTTCTTTGCAGCTTATCACTGAGAGAGGGACGGTAAGTCTTATACTTGTTATTATGGTACATAGATTGTGTGTATTAAAAGGTGGCTGTGTCCTGCCATCAATAATTTATAATAATTTATAGGCAAATGCTAGAGAGGGAGGTAAGTACCGTGTTAGAGAAGTTTATTTTTAAGTGTAGGTAGGGACCTATCTGAATGAGGTAACCTTGCGGACGGGCAATCACAATGTTCAGGAAAAAAAACCTTTTTCTTTTGAATAAATGAAGGTGTTATGTTATCGGGATCATAGTAACAATGGACTGTATCCAGACCTCCTCTGCTGCTGTGGTCAGAGCTTCGGATCATAGCAGTAGCCTCGGGCTGCCATCTAGTTCTGTAGCAGCATGTATTCGCGGTATCTTATTTGATAGCCGGCCAATGCGCAGGGAAGTTCTTCTCTGCGCATTGTCCCGCTGTTAAAGCGTGTCTGCCGGGCTCCATCCCTATGTGACATCACCAGTGACATCATGTAGGGGGCGGGGCCTCATGGCTGGGTCCTGGGCCACGCATTTGATGACGGCGGCACTGGGTAGCCTTTTGTCACATACCTGCTGCATCGTAGATTCCATACAGGTGAGGGTACTACCCTTGTCGTGCAGACTAATGCCAGCTCACCTCAACCTTAACATTTCCACACCTACACTATTTACACCTGCTCTGTCCTGCCCCACTGTCAAATTCTCTACTAGGATGTATCTGGATACTCTGGTGGGTGCCACAGTACCAAAAGGGGTCACTTTCCACTCCTAGCAATCAGGGCACAAATTATTCTTGGAAAACATTTTTAAATATTGTCCTGTTCACCATGGCAAATGTTCATCATGTTTCTAAATATTTAATATAATTATAGTAGCAAACAGCTATTAAAATAAAATAAGAGGTTTTTTTTTAACATTCTATACACAACCAGCAAAATGTAATAAGCAATTAGTAACAGACCTTACATTAGAGTCCCAAAGGCTAGGAGGCTCAGTGATATCTGAAACACAGGTTTCTTCTTTCCCAGCCTGCAAGAAAGACATTTTACATGTATGCAACTGTGTACATTCTACATGCCACGATGTGAGGGTTGGGGGACTAATTGTGAATCATAGTGCACAGAACCACGAAGATGGATATAGCTTAAAACTCGTCTTATATTTTATGCTTAAGGGGCCTGATGCAGACCTAGTTAAGTGCTTGAACTTAGTTACTCCTGGGCTAAACCATGTTAATTTCAGGGGGAGTCAAGCTAATTGTATTCTTTGCATGCAAGGATATATCTTTGAATTGCTTACTGCACACAGATACTGACCAGCGTTACCATCACACTGTTATTTAGACTTGGGATAGGAAACATCACCTATCAACTCTAATACTGTTTGCAACAGATGAAATATGACTTCCCTGCAATCAACATGGTTTAGCCCAGGAGTAACTAAGTTCATGCACTTAACTAGGTCTGGATCCAGCCCAAGGTCACTACTAAAATAAAATGGGTATTCTCACACTGTGAAGAAATGACCACCAATCAGTTTTACTTGAATGATATTTTCTAAATCATATTTATATTAAAGAAATTACATATACAAAAGATTATCTACACTATGATTGACCAATTCTTAATAACATAACAACTGGGTTTAAATATCTTTTCATGCTATACATGAAGTGAAAACTCACATATAGATTACTGTACAATATCATCTTATACTATACTATACTATACTATACTATAATATATTATACTAAGTTATTAAAATAATTGTCCCAAAATTCAGACTTCCAACAGTCAAGATCTGCTAATCAACCTTATAGGAATATGTGAAAATGAAAAAGCCTGGATCTGTATGCAAAGGCAATGGGTGTCACAAGGTACACCAAGGTATTTATGGTACAATTAAAAGCAGCTGTGAGGGGAAAGACTTTCCCAAAGAAAGCAGAAACAACACAAATATCACAGCACTTATCTTTAGATAGATATATAAATGAATTCACCAGTTTTGAATAAAGGCTTAAACCGAACAGCAGATAAAAACAAAGAATTTTTATTATACACAAAGTTACGAAAGCAGACTGTTAGAGCAGAATCCATAGAATCCAAAGCATTGAAAAAGTCTTTGGCATACGCGTCTAAGGTGCTATGTGGTGCACTGTGACAGCTGACTGGACTTTAACTTTTCTGCTTAAATCCGTATTGCTGTCTTTGGTCCATAGGAGCTTAGGAATATGTATTGCGTCTAACCACCGATGCGCCTCTTAACTTCTTCCCTTCTCCCCTTGGAGAGCACTTGTAGCTCATTACCTGGACTGCTTATTCACTTTGAATCCACCCAGTAGTGAGTACCTTATTCAATGAATGCTATCCGAATGTGATTGAAATTTCTTACTCTTTGCACGGCTTGCCTCTCCCTTGCTAAGATCTTTCTCCATTACTAAGCACATCCTACTTTTTTTTTTTTTTTGGATCTCTACTCCAGATCACTGCTTATCAAGTGGAACTCTTATACCCTATACTCACTCATCATTGAGGTGGTTATTTATTATCACGGATTCTGCTCTAACAGTCTGCTTTCCCCATTTTGATATATATATTCTACTGTTTATAGATTTTATAGTTGGTCTTATCAACAGTTTTATGGTAATTTATGTATAATAAAAATACTTTGTTTTTATCTGCTGCTTGGTTTAAGCCTTAATTCAAAACTGGTGAATTAACTTATATATCTATCTAAAGATAAGTGTTATTTGTGTTGTTTCTGGATCTGTATACAGACAAAGGGAATGTTATTCTGTACACTGATACATATTTGCTTGTTTTAACAAATCACCAACATAATGTTATTTATCTTTTGTAAAAATCTAGAGCACCCTATATCATACAATTGACTACTAAACCGTTCATCAATAATGTTTTATACCATAAAGAGCCTTATTATGGTGGGCAAATAAAGGCCTTTTATCAGGGGAATAAGTTGAATACAATATCACTTGCACACTGTGGCTGCAGTTGTAATTGGAGCGCTCTCTCAAGGGTTAATGTCTTTTTTTTCAAGCTTTTTGATTAACTAATAGGCTGACTAGGCTCCTTCCTAGGGAAGCAGACTCCAGGGGGGCACATCACATTGCCCCAACCCTCCCCATGCCACCTGAGTTATTTATTTGTTTTTGTATTATTTTCAACTTTAAAAAAAATTATACTGACAGTGTGGGTGAGTGGACAGTGCAATGCAATTTTTTAACCAAGCACGATGCAGGAGGGAGCTCAGGTGAGTCTTGGTCTCCCCTGCCGACTTCAGATCAGAAAAGAAGCTGCTGCAGGGGAGAGACTATGGGGCTCTCTGCATCTCTCATTTGCTGTGTAGTCTCTGCTTGCTAGCTAGCAAGTTAGAATGCATCACAGGGTGGAAGTCAGGGATGTGACATCAGTTTGACTGGATCTTCCTGCCATCAGTCACAGAGCCTGCAGGGACTGGCCAGAGAAGATTCTGACAGAGGAGCCTTAATCGACATTAAAGAGAAAGAATCAGTTAAGCATGGTGGGAGGGAGAGGTATATAAATTGTACAGTAATGGCTTAGTTAAAACACAAACCTTATTTACACACTGATCCCGTTTTAAGTGCCACCAGTGCATTAATGTTAAGGCTTGGTCCTGCTGGTAGAAATGCATAAGTGTGAGAGGAGTGTTTTCCCCTTGACATCCCACATACAGTAACAGAAGCAGAACTAGCGAGTTGTTGGACCAGGTGCAGAACATATGCTTTGACCCTGATGATATCCCAGGTAACTCGGTGGGGAGCTTCGATGGTGCAATAATGATGGCTGTGAGCCCTTTTATCAGCATGGGCCCCGGTGCGGCACCAATGGTAATTACGCCTCTGTACTGTAGGGTTAATATCCTAATGTACAGAAAACTATTTTCATATTACTCTATAAATATTCAAACAATTAAGCATTTGAAAAAAATTTACATTAAAGGTTTAATGAATGCTCCTTTTAGTTTGTGGTCTCTAGGTGTAACAATGCTCATAATCATTTAAAACATATGTTAAAGGTAGTTATTAAATTATAAAATGTACCTTAGGGTACCTGAGACCCTTAATCCGGCTCTGAGTATATACTATGTATACACTGTACACTCTATACACATTAGGGTTTTAAAATATCCAAAGGCAGGCTAGTAACTTGAAGCAAGTGGGCCTCACTTTTTTTTTGTTTAGTCAACAGTCACTAAACTATAAAAGAGGCATTACAGAAACCTAAACTAATTCCCATTATGAGACATTTTAATCTTAAAAGTTTGTACGTGGTCAAACCTGATCAATTTCTCATTTAACATATTTTAACATATTTAAGTTAACCATGCAAATATTAAAGTTAATGCCCATATGTTGTACCAAGTGGCTCTTTCAGCTCTCTGAATTCTTTATAGGATCTGATAAAAAAAAATCTAAGATATAAAATGATGAGGCTCAGATCTATCTCTTTCCTTGTTAAATGACAAAGCTCTAAGTTTGACATCCTTCTTTTATTAACATGAGACACCCCCGCACATACTTAGTAAAAATAATACCCGAGTCCACAAAATTTTACCTACTTATTAAAAACCAGAACCCATTTCAAAATAGCCTGCTCTTGAGCTTAGACTGGAAGCTTCCAACACTTGACTGGTGTTAATGAATTCAAGCAGCCATGGGACAAGAAATGTGTTTCTGTTTGCCAGCACACTGAGTTTTCACTTGTTTGTAAAAACAGTGCAGTACTGGTACTGAGGTCATGTGACATATTAGTATTGTGCTGTTTCAAGTATCTGAAGACTCAGAATGCTGTCCTGCAGAGCCATGGGAAAAAGGCACAGAAGAATGTTAGTGTTACGTTCAGTAACAGTAGTAGTAGAAGCAGGGCCGCCAAGAGAAATTCTGGGCCCCGGTACAGCAACTACCCCCCCCTATATATATATATATATATATATCATATAGAAAACAGCAGAATGCTGTAGCAAGCACCACCTACACAATATAAAAAAGTGTGTGCCCAGGTCTAAAGGTATAATAAACAAAACTGTAATAGTATATCACAGAGATCAGCACTACTGAATATGCAAAAATAGAAAAGGTTTAATGTCTCCAAATATGACACAGATGAGCAGAAGAGATCTTCACTCAAATGCTACATGAGAGCAAATAGGCACAGGAATGTCCAATGGGCAAAGAAAATCAAATATAACAGTCCATGAAAGAGAAAATATGTGCAGACTAAGACCCAGTGGAGGTGGAACCAAGGTAAAAAAATCATCTGTTCTTAGCTGAGTGGGTAAGACACATTACAGGATCAAATGAAGACTTGGTTTCCACAGTCGTTGCCGACGGCCGTTTCGGGGTCCGGCAAGGAACGTCTAGCGATGCATTGTTCCTCCATCAAGAAAGCGTTGGGTGGGGTAGATGATAAAACTCCCCCTGTGGCTAGGCATTTTATTGATTGTGGGCATATACTCAGGGATCTGAAGTGTACACCCCTCCTACATGTTCCACCTTTGAGAAGGGGTGGAGATAGGGATAAAATATTGCTACAGCATGAGGCCAGGTTGATTTACAATTTTGATACTCTTATACCTAAAGGGTTAAATGATGAGCTCAACTTATCCTGTTTTATATAATTGTATATTTTGTTGTTTATATGTTGTTTATATTTCGTTCTATTCATTAATTTGTGGGCTGTTTCCCCGATGCCTATGCGTCCCAGTGTGCGTCTGTTGCTTTGTTGCTAACGTGTCTCCATGGCGACCGGACACACACGCACGCTCCATATGGCCTTGTTGGTGATGTCATCACCCAATGCCTGTGGGGGCGGTGCGGGGTCCGGCGCTGCTGTTTCACGTTACATACTGGGTAACAGCGCGCGCACTGGCACGATGGCGACGTGGTGTGTTTACAGGTGAGCCTTGTTAAGCCTGTATATTAAGTGTACTTACCATGGCTGTATTCATTTCTTAGAGTTGCTTATGTAATGACCTATTGAAGTCTCACTGCTAGTTGATGCCTTGAAGAAGGAGTCCAGCCGGACCCCGAAACGGCCGTCGGCAACGACTGTGGAAACCAAGTCTTCACTTGATCCTGTTATGTATCTTACCCATTCAGCTAAGAACAGATGATTTATTTACCTTGGTTCCACCTCCA
>WWET01004446.1:10469-28426 GCA_011038615.1 Limnodynastes dumerilii | reverse complement strand
TGCGTGGGGGGGTTAAAAAGACACAGAAGAGAGACACATATAGGTGGAGAGAGTGGGCGTTATAGAGGCACAACAGTGGCAGAGAAATGGTGTTGGAGACACAGGGGAAGAGAGTCATAAAGGGGGGGGGTTGGGGGTTAAAGTGAATAGGGGAGCAAGAGAGTTAGGATGAAAACACAGGCAGAGAGTTTGGGGATTTCATTATTTAATTTAATTAAAATGATCATAGTTTAGAATAAAAAAGGAGGAAATGTGAATAAAGAGAGAAATAAAGTCTATTACCAGAATGGTAAATTATAAATATACTGTAATAAAATGTTATGTGTCATAAAATATTACAACTATTATATATCTTATAACCTGGAAATAAGAGAATAATACTATTGTGGTGTCAAGGATTTAGACTCTTGTTGCTTATAGTAATAATATTATTTGCTGGTGACAGGGATCATAACATTTTGTAAAAAAAAATATTCAATTGGCTTTCTGGTAAACTAATATATTGCATGATTTGCCTCCTTGAAAGCCTGAAATATTAATTACTGCAAAGAAAGGTGAATAGTTAGAGTATATGTAGTTTACTCCCCCTAAATGTTGTAGTTGTTGATTTAGGATACTTAATAGTTTGTTCTGTTACAGTATTTAATGCATACAGAAGGAGGACTTGGGATGTTAAACTAAATGCATTCTGCATGCCATAAATTTGGCATAAATATTGGTATCAAGATGCACACTTGACTGTAGTTATAGCAAGTTGTGAAAATACATAATACAGCCAATGCAACCACTTTAACTTTTACAGTAAGAAAAAAAAAGTAAATACAAGGTTAAATCTAACGCATTGGTCCAAAATATATTGTGGAGTGTCAACAGTTAGTACCTCCCAGGACTTTAACAGGACTTTAACAGACTTTGTGGCTGGTGTCATAAACTGTGTGTAATTATGCTTGCAATTGTATTTATTAGGCTCAGCTGCATTAGCATGCCCTTAGTGTACATTGACTATGTCCCTCAACACCTTACTTCCCATGAAATGCCCCTCTGAACGCAATTGACTCCAGCAGTGAGAATGGCGTGCTCAGTAAAGGGCAGTATTTGAAAATTATATTAAAAAATTATGCAAGGGCTGGCTAGAGACAAAGCAGGAGCCTAGAATAGTAAGGCCTATCAATGTGAGAAGTGAGGAAATTATGAACAAGAAAAATGCTATAGTGATAGCACAGCCTAAAATGGCAACTTTCCTCAATGTTTCATGCTTTTATGTTTATGTGTTATTGTTATTATATAGAACTAGACATTCCAGGAATATTGTACGTGGTACTGTTATTATTTAGGACTAGGCATTTTAAGGACTCATCCTGCTTATACTGCTTAAAACATGTTTATAACCTTAGGTTAGGCAGTCCCAGCTTTGTTATCATTGAATTATAAAGATTGAAGCTCAAGGTTTTGTCCTTATCCTCACCTATGGGACTGACTGCAGAAGTACCAACTTTGACCTGTCCAGCTCGACAACAGTCGAGAAAGGAGCTCCTGGATACCTGATTAACATTATCAAGCAGTAAACACCAGCTGAAGCTAAGGGTCATTTATGTATTTTTCATATATTCTTAATAAATATAACATTTGATTAAGAATTGTGTAGTGTCTCCTTTAACTCCATATATCCAGGTTTAATAGGAAATTTTGTACATTGCAGCCGCAAAGGAGGCTAATGTATGGAATCAGAAGCGGAACTAGTGAGTTGTGGGCCCAGGTGCAAAACATATGCTTTGGCCCCGATGATATACCAGGTAACCCGGTGGGGAGCTTCGGCAGTGCGGTGATGACGGCTGTGGGCCCTAGTATCAGCATGGGCCCTGGTGTTGCTGCACCTGTTGCACCAATGGTAGTTCCGCCCTGTATGGAATTACTGATCCACAATACCGCACGTTGGAGAACAGGGTAAACTTTCCTAAGTGTGGGAGGGATTAGATAGAAGTGGGAGAGGGGAGGGATTTAGATTAGCAGGAGAGGGTGGGTATTGCACGAATTGTTAAGGTAGCCCTATGGCACTTTAAGTGCCATAAGGTTCCTAAAAAGGGGGGATGGGATAGGGGCAGGATGGGTGAGTTAGGTGCGGGTCTGTCAGTACCTAACACACACCAGATCTGTGAATACAGTCCAATGTTGCACTTTGAACAGCAGAGTTAACAGATGATGCTGCGGTGATGATGATGTACTCTGAACAGTGTAGATGACATATGACACTGTGGTGATGATACTGGTGCACTCTGAGCAATAGAGTTCACAAGGACACAATAGGTGCCCAATAGTAATGGTAATATTTCAGGTTTGGAACCCAGGTGAAGACACAGACTAAGAAACACTGGGGATCCTGACCTCAGTAGACTGTGATACCAGGAGAGCAGGCATTTCTCCCGCAAATCCCTTTTATTACTGAATCTGTTACACGCTGCAGGAGAAATCCTTGCAGCCTGTAAAGTTCCCTATCTGGGTTACAAGTGTCTGGTTTCCCTCAGCTGTTAGTTAATCAAGTAGGTCTGCCTGAGTGCTGCAGCTGATTGGTGGGTTGGACTTTAAATAGCCTGAGCCTGGGAAGTCTCATTGTCGGCTATAGCGTCTGGTGTTCCTGCGTTTTCCTGCATTCTGATTGTGTATTCTCCTTGTGTTCCTGCCTTGGATCATGTTGTGTTTTCTGCCCTGTGTTCTCCTGGTTTTACCCCTGCCTGCTCTGTCTTGTTATCTGCCCCATGGCGTATTTACAGTGAGCTGCAGTCTCTGACCGGTACAGTATTTCCATCTCTACTGAGTGACTGTGAGTTTTCCACCTCTCACCTCCTGTACCTGGCATTGAGCTTCTCCATCTGCTCTGCTATTGTGCGTGCTGCTGTCATCTTGCAGCGTGCGGAGCCTGGTTCCCAGGTCCCCTCTGTTGTTATACACTTGGTACGTTATATCTCTCCTTGTGTCTCTCCCATGAGTTGCTCTCCGGTGTTTACATCTCCACTGTGTTCCATCTTCAAGTGTGTGTGTGTGTGTGTGTGCACATGTGCACGCGAATCAGCAAATTGGACTCCGTTCTCCTGTCTGTGTTGTGTTGTTTACCATCTCCATAGCACCCACATCTAGCCTTCCCATACGCCTGTTGTCTCTTTCTAATTCCATCCTGTAGTTACTCAAGTGTTAATGGGAGTCTCTGTCTGTTATCTGTTCTACACTTGTGTGTCCCATACATTTCTGGTCTATACCTTAGTATAGCAGTTATCTCTGTTTTCTGTGTGAGGGTTCCAGCCTGTCATATTGAATGTTTGGATTCCTGCCTACTATCTAGCATGCCCAAGTTTATGGTTGCTAACTTGTGCTCATCAGCTCTTGTCTATTGTCTGGTGAGCAAGGGTTCCTGCTTATCTCTTGTTGTGCAAGGGTTCCAGGGTGGGAGTCGGTTCATGTGCAGGCACATTCACTACAGGCCTTCCTTGGGAGCTATTCTTGGGGGCCACAACCTACCAGGTGCCAGCAGCCAAGCCTATCCCCACCATCAGGGGCAGGTAGTGAATACCTGGACCCAGGGCCAGATTAACAATGGGGCTAATGGGACTGCAGCCCCAGGCCTCCATCTGAAAATAGGCCCCCACAGACTGCAGTGCATAAGGATGAATGTCAGGAACGGATATCCTCCTCCAAAGCATACTAAATAGTATGGGCCCTTGATAATTTTCAGCCCCAGGCCCACATGATCCTCAATCCGGCCCTGCTTGGACCTGGTTTAGACTCTGCACACCGGTGAGAACTTCCCCTGGAGACTGTAATAAAATCCCTGTGTTACTAGAGATTGGGTGGGACTTGATGATGTGATTTTCATCATTAAGCTCCGTCCATCCCTAGAAACACTATGGATTGCTGGATAAGGGGTAGGGCTTAATGACGTAAATTTGCATAAATTGCATCATTAAGCCACATTATGTCGGCATCTCTGAGATCTCCCGGAGGGGAGAAATAAAAAGTCAGCAATCCTGTATAAACCTTGTTTTAGGTTATACAATATTAAATATACAACTAAATTCAAGTTTTAAAAAAAAACACTTCAAAAACATTTTTAAAGTATTTATTATAGTTTTTTTTAATAAATAAAATAAATGATACATATTTAAAAAAAAAATGCTTATACAATTTCAAATAAGTAAAAATATTTTACAGAGTATTCATTAGAATGTCAAATGTTAGGTCTGCATTAGATTGTGAGACTTCTGAACCATATGCCATCACCTGTAGTGGAGGAAATTCCAGAGCCGATACTTTTGAGGTTATAGAGGAAAATAATGATGATGATGAGGAACAGATGGCACAGCATGACACAAGTGTTCAAGCCTCCCCTAGTGGAAGCCAATAGCATATGTTCAGCAAAATCCATGTGTATTCATAGCAGAATATTGAAGATAAACAATAGAATAGCCCTTAAATTATTATTATAAATATTAGTATTGGTTAAGAAATATAACAATGTTAACAATTCCTAATTCATTGTCCAACCACTGTATAGGTAAAAATTACCTTTAAAGTATTTTGCCAATACAAATTCTCTGAAGCTGCTTTTGGGCTGTGAAAAGGAGCTGTAAAAATCCTCTTCCTCTACCTCCGACTCATTGCTGATATCAGCATCAGCACCTGCTTCAAAACTTACCCCATCTGTCTGGTGCACATATGCGCCTGGTTGTATGTAACATGCTGCTCTGTTCTAGGTTTCAAAATGGGAGTAAAAAGAAAAGGCCCCACAGGGTAGCCACTGTTACCTAGTAAACCAAAAAAAATGCAAAGGGTTAGCCCTACTATTAATGTGACAATATTTAGGGATAGATAACTGCATAATAAAGAATCTTTACCTAAAAGACATCCATCACTGGCACCTTGTCTCTCTTCCAATCTACGCCATATTTATGCCTGCCTCATAGCAAAGGAGTTATGGGAACACTCTGGGAACTGCTTTTTAATTTGCACAAGGGCTGCCTTATCCAATGGCAGAATAATACATTTGTGGACCCGCAAAATAAATGCCCTCAGTAGAACCTTCAGTATCTAACTGAAGGAAGGGTGGGACTTTCTTGTTGCAGATCCCATGACCTTCTAGAAGAATCAGATAATTTAGTCAGCAGTGTTATTGTTGTATGGGTATCAAGGTTTCTCCCCAGGTTCTTCTGCACTGTTCCCAAAATTTCCAGGATAAAATGAGGAGGACAGAAATGTCACCTCACCTTATCATCTGACAAGAGACTGACACAAGGCCTAAAGATGCACACAAAGGCCCTGTGGCAATGGTGCTGATGCATACTAATATACAGAGGCGCTCTTCATCATAAACAGCCTCAATCACAAAAAATAACAAAAACAAACTTACAAAAAATATGCAGCATAAGGAAATCCATCAGGTCCCCAATCACAACGCATTGCTACAGTATTTTTGTTTTACAAAATTAACAAATGAAATTTATAAAATGTAGAAACATAAAATATAACATATTGTTATAAATTGTTAAATATATTTGATTTAAAAAAATTAATATATTTCACATGCACAAACCAAAACACGTAAAAAATATTGCAGCTCAACACTACCAATTCAGATGTCTAAAGTACATTTACAATTAAGAGAGATTTATAAACATATGTCTTACATAGTAATTGTAACCTAATCAAACATTGAGCATCATATATAATGTGGACATAAGAAGTATAACTGGGGAAAAAATCTTCAAAATATATAAACCTATAAAGACAACACTTAAAAAGAAACACTTTTATTTGACAAATAATTTAATAGCTGAACTGTAATTGTGTGAAGTAGATGCACCAGAATTATTTATTATCAGGGCTGCAAGTAATAATTAAACAACATAATTAATTGAACATAACTTGCAACTCACCATTATAAAAGCCACTTAGTTCCGTAGGCCTGGAAAACTTTCTGATAGGGCGGTGCATCCCTATCCACCTGCCTAAACTCTGTAAGGTGGGTGGGGGAGAGCATTTAATTTGTACAGTATGGGTGGGTGGGTTTTAGTGGTTACGTGTGGATTAGCATACAACTGTTTTCTAAACTTCATAAATGCTCTGATTCCAGGTTACAGGGCTTCTCCCAAGTTGCACCCACTCCCAGGAATATCATCTTCGCCCATTAAGACTATCTTCTACTCCCCCAAACTTTCAAGCGCCCACATAAAACCCACCTCTTTAGCATATTAACAACTACTTTGTCTTTCTATTACATTATTAACACAAACACTCTCTCTTTATTTTCCAACATTTCCACATCTCTGCTACTAACACTTTTGTGTGACTGGATCATACAGAGCACTGAGCCCTTTTACCACACACCCTGGCTGGTCTGTTGTGTCATATAAAGCACTTGCCATTATGTATCAGACCCACTGTTCTATAAAGTGTAAGCTTGTGAGCAGGGCCCTCTTACCCACCCAGTCTGTAATTACCCAGTCTTGTTTTTACCGATTGTTAAATTTGTAAAGCACTATGGGCCGGATCCAGAACTACGTCCGTCTTCCATACGGATGCGTAGTAGCTATTGTACGTAATCAACGTATCTGCGTAATCTAAAAGACCGCATATACGCAATCTACGTATCGAAACGATACGCAGATTACGTACAATAGCTACTACGCATGCGCAGTAGCTATTGTTCATTGAATTACATCCGTCTATGGAAGACGGACGTAGTTCTGGATCCGGCCCTATATTATCTTCTGACGCTATATAAAAACCTGTTAATTAATAAATTGGTCCTTTTTACATTTACTAGAATATTGATGACTGAGGAAAGAAATGTGTCACACACACAGTATATCTGTTTCCCCAAGTAGGAGTCACAGTTGCAGAAGATATTACTGTTTCAAGGGAACTAAAGTTTGTACACATATTGCACTGAGACCACCTCTCCATCCCTCCACAGAGGTGAAGTATATAAATATAGCCAATGCTACAACGCCTTTATTGACTGTTGTGGCTGTCTACTCTGGCTTTTAACATAACAATGTTCATTAAACTGTAGCAACCTTCACATCTTCTGGACAAATCACTTTACTAGAGTATCTAATTGTTTACCATTTTGAGTGAATATATAGGTGTAATCATGGCTTTTTTGGTGTTGGACGCACCGGAACAACGTTCCGGCACCTTTTTCCGATGTCAAAACCAGGCCAGCTTCTCCAACCCTAAAGGTATTTACAGCCTCTGCTGCAGCCCATGCAGAATTACATTCAGAAAAAGTCATTTTCTGAATGTAATTATGCATGGGTTCTGTAGTAGAGGCTGAAAATACCTTCTCCTTCAGATGGCGGTACCGCAGGGCTTCTCCTCCTCGGCTTGGACTGACGTCTATGCAGCGCAGCGGCGTGATGTCATCTTCCAGTCGGCGGTAACTGCAGAAAAGGCGTGCTGCCGCGGTACACACACCACAGAACCGAGGAGTCAAGGTCAGGATATTCAGGTAAGTGAGAATCTTTTTTTTAAAATTAGTTTTAGCAGCACTGGCAAAAAATGAGCAACCACACTTGGATTATGAAACAGAAGGGGGGCATTAAGAAGACATTATGGGCACAGGAGGAGGGGGCAGATGGCAACATGGACAAATAAACAGAGGGGGTTTAAAGACATGGGCACAGGAGGAGAGGGGCAGATGGCAACATGAGCAATTAAACAGAGGGGGTTTCAAGACATGGGCACAGGAGGAAATGGGCAGATGGCAACATGGGCAAATAAACAGAGGGGGTTTAAAGACATGGGCACAGGAGAAGAGGGGCAGATGGCAACATGGACAATTAAACAGAGGGGTCATAAAGACATTATGAGCACAGGAGGAGGGGGATGGATGGCAACTTGGCCAATTACAGAGGGTGCATTTAAAGACATTATGGGCACAGGTAAGTGGATTGGGCTGAAAGGATAGGGTCCAGCCAAATATAACGTGAACCAAATTTAAAAACATAAACGTAATATGAAAATATAATGTACTATGTGCCCCTCTGCCAGACCGTGCTACCACATCTTCAGCAGCAGCCCCACAATTACAGCCGCAGCCTGCTGCACGGAGGGTCCAACACCCAGCCATCAGGGGTGAAGAGGACTATACTGACACCTGGACCGCCTCACAGCAGCTCTTGTGGAACCTTCCAGACCGATCGTCACCGTCTCTCACCTCCACCAGCCGACCTGCCCTGCTGTGATCCTTACCATCTGCAGTGTGATAAGCTGTTTGATCAACATACAAAGTATGAGTACATAACCTTTTTTATTACTTTTTTGACAACGTACTACACTATTAGGCTGTTGTTTATATACGTTCGGAGTTTAACGTTTTTGACTACTGTGCATGCGCACTTAATTTTTTATATAATCTACGTATCTTTTCCTATACGTAGATTGCGTATATGTGGTCTTAAAGACCAGTAGTCAAAAACGTTAAGCTCCGGACGTATAAGTTATACGTCCGGGAGTCTGCATACAGCCCTGAATATATCATTTATTTAATAAAATATTAACAAGATGTGAGTTCCTGCACCTTTTTTCTTACAAAAAAAGCACTGGGTGTAATTCCTAGTATAGAATTGTGGAAAATTAAGAAAACTGGACACAGGCTATTTTTTTTGTAAACAATCATATGTTTTATTTCTCAGGATGGTACAGCAATGTCCATCATACATTATCAGTATTGCATGAAGAGCTACACACTAATTAGACTATGTAATATATATTTAGTCAACAGCCAACTAATTTGGTGCTTTGCCATCAATCCACAACACAGGTGCATTTTTAAAGCCTGTAGCTCCACTGATTCTCTAACAGTAAATTCTCATAACACATGAACATATGTGTACAATTTAAACAATTAATTGGCTGTATGGCTGCAGGTGTGATTGTGGCCCTGTTCTTACACCCAACCCCTGCACTGTAGAGTATGTGACTTTGCCACACTGTCTAATGGATGGCATATACCTTTGTAAAGAGCAGGTTTAGGTACTTTAATACATTTTATGTGTATTTGTGAAATGATAGCATATGTAACTGTCTTGTTATATGTTAAATAATTGCCTTTTAACAAAATAAATCATCCAATGTACAAAATGATGTCTCAATCATTAGACAGGTATTCAGGTCATAAGAAGAAGAATAACAAATATGTTTCACATGTAAGGTTTCTAATTATTTAAAAATTTACAAACATCAAAATTAGTATTTATCACAGTTTTATTTCCATCTATATTTTCATATTTGTTTTTATCAACATAGCTTTTCTACTTTCTCCAAAATCTTACAGACCACAAAGATTTTGTTCTGGTCAAAATGATATTTTGCTTGTACAAGAAATATATATATTTATTTTTATTTTTTCACCCCTGCTGCCTGGACATATCTTGCGACCTTGTTGTGTACACACTGTTAATATAGTGGGTTCTTTTGACAGAAGTAGATGTGCTTTTGAACAGATTTGGCTGTTGTTGCAGACAGTTTGGACATCATGCTGTACTTGAGAAACAGATCTGGACACATCAGAGTACATTCCCCACTCTACTGCAATAAATTCACTGATAGCCAATGATCTGAAAAAAAAAAAAAAACATTTTATAAAAAAAATGTTTTTGCTACTTTATTCAGGTTGTACTTACATATTACTATATGAAGAATATGTTGTAGGGTTAACAGAGCCTCCTGTCTGTGCACAGAGACTGTAGATTAAAGAAAATATTAATTTTAAAGGATGAATTAATAAAATATAACACGGCCTGTGCAAAGATAACGATAAAACATGCTTAGAAACAGTGTCTACAAAGTTCACATTTATATAAAAGGAATGGTACTCACAGTACTCTTGCTGTACTGAATATCAATATCAATGTTCCGCACAGTCACATCTGATATGATTTGAAAAGGAAGAATATGCCAGGACCTTTCTTTATATGATGAATATTTGACATGTAGTTATGAATGATCATCAGCTGCTCTTGCAGACTCTGCCATCTTCTTTTTGAGCTTGTACTTGTCCAAAAAATGTGCCTTGCAAGGATCCACAGTTCTCTCCCTTAGCATTTATTGCACTTCATCTGTTTTGCCCACACGCTTATACTGTCAAATACAGCACAACAAAACACACACTCACAGTGCTTTAAAATCTGCTGGCCCAATGTTCCATTCCAAGCAACAAGCCCCATATTAAACCTTCAAAAAGTCAAGAGTTAGTTCTAGAAATAAAGTATAGTATATGAGCAATGCTTTAACTTGCTTTGCCTGATCCCTGATCTTCAGGTAATGAGCAGGGGTGTAGCAACCATAGACAGAGGGGGCAATTGCCCATCCCAATGATTTATGTTGTTTGGGCAAAGACTGTGTTTGTCCCCCCATGAACTTCTACACAAAAGCAAATGGGAAATGCTGTCCAAAAATGTATCTGAGGTCTACCATAACACAGAAACGCCTAAAGCAGATCCTGATACTTCATCTTCATCAAAAACACACAGCTACACTGAACTTGTACAATGTGGTGAGAGAGTTTGTAACCAGAAATGAAGATAGGAAACATATTTTTGGCAAAGTGGGTCCTTTGTGCTACTTTCTGAAGGCATGGTATCTGTTCTAAGCTTATAAATATAAATTATCATTGGATAGCTACCAAATGTTCTTTAATATAGATTGCCAGATAGTTTGGTTTATATAAAATAAAAAGTGTTCCATTATAAATAACCTGTATTGATAAAATAACAATTCACTTTAAACTTGAATATTGTGTGGTAAATTTACATTTATAGCACATAACATAACCAGTAAGACAGTGACTCTAGATGTAAAAATACTCCCAATCAAATAAGATTAGGCTGTCAATGAGATAAGTAGATTAATGACTATGAAAAAGATGAACAATTGAATTTATCTATCTTTCTAACAGCTATTGTACTAATTTGTAGTAAATATTAATATTTATTTAATAATGCATAAATAAATAAATGTAAATAAACAATGAAACTGGGGTTGGCCGACAATAATTAACATAGGATTGAGAATCTTTGTATATCTAAAGTTATTGGGCCAGATCCTGAGGTTCGTAGTTACGCTCCCATGTCCAGATTCCTACCTTAACTTTTACGACTAGGTCTGTGGCCATACGGTCACAGACCTAGCCGTAACAAGGCTTACCCTGTCCCTGCCCCCTCACTTACATGGCTATCCCCACCATATAGGCCCCTTCAGCGTAAGTACTGATGTTACTTCGTTACGTACGTTAGTCCTTACATTGTCGGAGCATCTGGTGCGCGCATACTCAAATGCTCTGAGACAAGGGACTTATGCAAATTACTTACGTAAGTCCCCTGTTCGGCTTAGTTCAGAATCCGGCCCATTGTTACAACTGTCATAAAAAGAGATACCAAACGCAATAAAAAGGGGCCCCCGGCTATATAATAGTACTTGGTCTTTTGCCCCCCCCCCATGAAAATTTTAATTCCTACACCCCTGGTAATGGGTATGTTGTTAGGGTATTACATAATAACAAAGGATGCATACATGGGATTGTAATCCCTAAATTAATTTGGTATATGAATAAATAAAGGTACCTGTAGAATATGTAGAAATATATAATATGTATATATTTAATTTCTACTCATAGGCATATACAATTTAGGCATACACTCTCCTCCCTGCATAAACACCAATACTAATACATAGAGTCTGTCTTTCAGTTATTACCCAGTCTTGTTTTTCTTCTAATATTTATTAAAAATTCTAGTACACTATATAATATGACAGTGATATAATACAATTGATTGCAAAAATAGTTATACATATACACTATAATTAATAAAATGTTAAATTACTTTGGGTTTAACCATTTATATGTGCACTAACAATGATGCACTATTTATGCTTTGACCAGTAAAATATTGTTTCTGTCTCTAGAGTATATTATATAAGGGTAAAACACATTATTGCCATCTACACACCTGAGGTCCCACTCTAAAGGCAGCATCCATCTGTGCTTTGAGTATGTTACACTTCATGTGATCAGATGCAGATGGTGGAGGAGATAATGAAGAGTTGAAAGCCTTTTCATACAATTTCTTTTCTTCCCCCTGTATTTTATTTATGGAAAAAGCATACTTTTATTTGCTAAAGATATCTGCAGAAAACCTCAAAGCTATTATTAATATTTCCTGTACATATATATGGCTAAATGTTTCATGACAAAATATAAGATAAATGGCAGTGTGTTAATATTAAATATGCAGCTATATTCTAGTGTATAATAATCATCTATGTAATGAACCCTTTCATGTACATTTAACCCTGGACATTTAACTGAATTATTGGATTAAACGGGACAGATCCAGAGCTGCACATACACCTTTTTTTTTTTTTTTTTTGCAGCAAAACAAGTGCAAGTGTATACTTGATCAAATCCATATTATAATATGAGAGGTGAAAATTAACTTTTATTATTTTGCCTGCAATAAAAATTCTTGGCTTTTGCACATAGAATTTACATACTGTAAAGATTTGAAAGTCCAAGCGCTGCATAGGTGTGAGGCAGCATAAACGACAGATTGGGCCTTTACTCATGGCAGACAATTTAGAGTAGTAGTTTCTAGAACAAGCTAACATAGGGTTGGTTTTGATTGGTTAATACTAATAGAGTGAGTGGTTAGGTCAAGTGGCTGTATCTATAAAAGGTTGCTAGGGTCTGGGGTCCTATCTCTTTGAATTTTTGTTTGGAAGGCTGAGTATAATTTCTGTGTCTTCCTGCATTTTCCTGAGTGTTTTACAGCAGTGATTTGTACTTCTTATCTTGTCCTCCATCTCCCTCTTACTGATCCTTTACTGTCCTTTTCATCCCCTCTAATCTTTCATCTTTCATTACTTTTTTCTTACTTACCTGAATATGTCCCAGCCAGTCAAGCGCTGTTTCGCTCCTCTTCGTTTCTTGGGGCGTTGTCGGTGCACGTACATCCAGCATGTGTTGCTATTGCGTAATACAGGGGTGGTTTCTGGCAGCGCTGACATTAGTCAGCGTGTGCTGGAAATGGGTCCATGCAACATGCCAGCCCTTGCACAATGGAGGGGTCGCCAATTGCAGCATTCTGGATAGAACTGAATGCAGAAGACAGGAGGGTACATTGTAGGTTGTCTGGCGCCAGTGGGACATCTCCAGTGGAGCGCTGTATGTATAAGGGTGTCTCCACATGAATAAATCTGTGGCAGCAGCTACAGGTGCGTTTGGCCCTGGGGACATACATAATCAGTTGTGAGGGTCCAAGGTGGGATGGTAAGGGATGTGCCGAGGGATCAGGCACAGGGTCTTAGAGATTACCACATAGGCTTTCCTATCCTTAATAGCAGCAAAGTGTTTTTCAGAGGGGTGGACAGAATCACAGGGTCTGGCAAGGGAGGGGGTTGGTGCATTTGGATAATGAGGGGGGCAGAGGTTGGGTGCTTTGGCTTCAGTTCAAGAGGTCAGCAAAGGGGCAAGGGACAGGTGCTGGGTGAGTAAGTTAAAGGTGACAATTTTTCATCCGTGAGTAATGCGTATATCCCTTAAATGCCAGTTTCCATGTCACAAGCTCATAGTGCATTCTGTTATATCTAGGCGTTCAGAAGCGTGTTCACCCCCTTTACCAGTGCCAGCTGCCACAAATTATCCCCAGACTCAGGCATCATCCTCTGCAAATACTTCTTCTAGTGTGCAATGGTTCTTTACCCCTTCCATTTTTCAATCCAACTCTTGGCCCTATTTTAGCCAGAACTTGTTCTCTCCTCTATTACAGCAACCCCAATTTAAGTATAACAAGCTGCCCATTATGTCTGGCCCCGTACTTCAGCCTGGTTGCTCTGGCCTTTTAGTTTCAGGATAATTCAATGCCACAGCACAGGGTTGCCGACAGGTAAAAAGGTTGAAATTATCACACCATTTCATTCACCCTTCTAAAGAGCTTCGATATGACATGAATGTTTGGATGCAGTTTTTAGAAAGTTTTAATGGAGTACGCATTTGGAATACAGCAGCAACATCTAATGGTGATTTGGAACTGTTTATGGATGCCCCTGGTTGCAAAGGTTTTTTACTTTCAAGGAAAAGGGTACACAGCACCATGGCCTCCTTCTTGGGTTGAGTTAGGTATTACCAGTACCAATTGATCTTGGAGCTCTCCATAATTGTTGGCACCATTGACCTTTAGACTTTTTCACTTCAGGATTGCAACATAATTATTTGATGCAACAACAAGGAAGTGGTTCAGTCTATAAATGGGCAAAAATCTGCATCACCCCCTGCTGTTAGGCTATTACATTACTTGGTTCTTCAATGTTTGAGATTCAATATTAATTTTTGAGCTAGGCATGTTCCAGGAGTTTCCTATATAGTTGTGGGTGCACTGTCGCGTTTAAATTGGCCCAGGTTTGCTCAATAGGAAGGCTTGTCATGCCCATGTCATCTCTGGCAGATTGTGCAGCCAGACTAGAAGCATTGGCATCAGGCTTCCAAGCCTAAGATACTCTGCGGGCCTATCGGAATGAATGCTATCAATGGGTTGTGTATAAGCAGAGTAGAGCTAGGCCAGGTAAGACTAATAATTAATTGCTGTTACAATGGCTTTGGCTTGAATTTCAGACAGGCAGGTCTAAAGTGTCTATGTCATCCCTTCTTGCAGGGGTTTCCTATTTTACGAGGCTTCATGGTTTCATTATTTCCCAGGTTTTAAAAGGTGGGCTTGTATGCGGGCCTAAGTAGATGATTCCCGTGGTCCCATTGATTTTTCAATTTTAGGTAAGATTATACAAGTTGTTAGTCACATCCTTTTTGATCAGTTTAAACCTAACCTGTTTCGCGTAGTCTTTTTCTTGACTTTCTTTGGGGCTTTATGAGTTGATTGCGGCTAGTAGGAACTCAGGTATGCTGCAGGAGAATGTTATTTTATCAGAATTTTTTATAAACTTTCCATCGCTGATATATTTGCAATGTTTGCAGAACCCTATCCCCTCACTCACACAAGGTAACCTGACACGACACAAGTTGTAAGGGCTAAATAAATATTTGGGTTTAATTGAACTAATTAAAAGGGGAAAATGGTTTTTATTTTGCTATATAATTTATTTTAAATTTGATGGAGGTCACAGAACATCTTAGCAAGTAAAGCAGTAAATATTGAAGCAATAATAACAACAAATGGCCTCGGCGATCCACCCAATGAAGACAAAACTAGCAGCGGAGCCTGCCAGCCCTGACAAGACTCAAACTACGCACAGACACGGACATTACTCGACTGAGTCAACATCAGGTGCCATCTTGGCATGGCCTAAACACTGCTACTTGCCAAAGCTTTCCATGAATCAGGAACCACACAACCACAATGCCCCATCTGAGAAATCCAGCAGCATAGCAAGGAAGGGTAGCGAAAAATACAAAAGAAGTAGAAGGACCTCTTCCAGGAAACTTTAGCTTTTATAGAGACATGTGAGAAAGATCCCAGCTCCTCCCTCATCTCTCTACAAGGAGATGCACCACTGACAACCACACATCCAATTAGTTTAATCTCCATCTGGCATATGTCAGCCCTCACTTCTTCTATCCTGTAAAATCCACCAGTCAAAAACATCAATTGGGCAGGGGTAAATGGGTGAATATTAACAGTCATCCAGCAAACCTGGCAAAACAGTACTTAAGTAGGGAACATCTGGGGGGGTTAAAATTGGTTAGCTCATCACAACGCTCGTCCACTGATTAACTTCCAATTTTCAACAGTGCTGCAACACTGCATGAAGAGATTAAGTTTTGATGATTCAGACTATAACACCCATTCTTTTAGGATTGGCACCGCAACTTCCGTCGTATTTAAGGGTCGTTCTTCGGATCATATTATGGCTCTTGGAAGGTGGAAGTCCAAGGCATTTTGCAAATATATGAGAATAGATAAGCTTCAGAATGGACCAAAATAGGGTTTTACCCCATGTATACATTTTTGTAAAGTTTATCTCTAGGGCAGGTTGTATCCAACCTGTGATATTTGGTTATCAATTTTGTTGACAAGATTTTCAATAAAAATTTTGGGATATGCTTTTATTTCAGGTTATGTGCCTCAAGGCCATTTGGCCTGGATCATTGGGCACTCTTATATTTACTTGACAGATTGGTTATTTAGAATAATACTTTTTTGTCCACTTCTCTGGTTTGGGAAATTGATTGGTTAGAATTTAGGGGACATATTTTACTGGCTTTTCCTAAAAATTATCAATGTTTATGGGGTGTTAATATTGTTTAATTTTACATCTTGGAGGTAATGATTTGGGCCATATTTATTCTTGTGCACTTGAATTGATCATTAAGGGGCATTTATCAGCCATTCACACACTTTTTCCCAGTTTGTCCATTTGTTGGTCCAATACAGTGCCAAAAAAAACTTGACATGGCCCAGAATCCATTAAAAAGCTTGATGGAATCTCCAAATAGGTTAATAGATCAATCAGTAAGTTGGTTTTGTCATTTGGGGGTCAGTGAATTTCTCATTCTTATTTGTGCCATGAGCATACATCCCTTTATTGAGAGGATGAAGTTTATTTGTCAGACAGTGGTAATTTGCTTTTTGTCCAGCGCATTTTGGGGGCTCTGCAGGGTTGATAGGATACAAAAGCTGGAGGAGAAATATCTGCAAGCAGAGGAGCACCCTTCTTTAAATGTCAGGTTGTCTGTTCTGTTCTGGAGGTCCTGGTCTGCCTCCTCCGACAAGACGAGGTGTGTAAATTGAAGAGGTGGAGCAGGGGGAACTAGTTTGGGTGGTGGAGGTGTCTATGTTGACAAATTGATTTGTCCATTTAAGAATCTTGAGGTGACACCCACCTTAATTTATTTAAATAAACCTATGTCCCCCATTTAAATCCAATAAAGTTGTCTGAGTCTTTATTTTATGTGGTTGTTGGTTGTTGTGAGTGAGGGTATCAATTGTTGATCATTTAATGAGTTATCTGTAGAATAAAGTTGAGTTTGAAACTCTTATTTTGTTTTCACAGTTTAAATTGCCTTTCCTTGGAGTTTAACATGGTTTTGCTCAGGTCAACACTTGCACCTGATTTGCCCTTACTCTTAAACTCTGGATCAGCCCCCAAGGTCTGCACAGTTTATACTTTGGACTATATATGCCCTCCTTTCTTGTTCCTTACAATTTATCCTCCAGGTACTTTCCATGACACTGAACGTTCGAAAAGACAAATAAACTCTTTGCTCCATAATGCCCCACTGCATTCTCTTGAAAAAAGGACTTCTCTGTGGACTTTACTCAAGAACCTTGATATATTCAACATTCACAGAATTACAGTACTTACAATTACAGGAAATAACTACTAATCAGTCTCAATAATCTCTGTTTCAGAGGGTTTAGAATACAGCAAGTTTGACATTGAATATTTGTAGTTCTCATTCAGGAAATGGCTATAATGTTTTTCAATTGTTCAGACTATCCCTTTGCCTGTGTAATGACCACAGAAGCTTACAGCTAAAAACCACAAGTAACTGTAATTGAAGTTACAATAAATGTACTAGTGTGTTTGGAGGAATAACAAATAAATAAATAAAAATCTCAATTATATAATTGGGAAACACCACTAGTAAAAAGTAAAAATATTAAGAGATTGTGGTTTTAATGGTTTTAACTGCCCATAAATTCAATAACAGTAAAACTTAACAAAATAAATGTACCTTGTTTATGTGCAAACTTGGCCGTGGGGATGCTATCTTTGTTGCCATGTCTGTCCTTTTCATATGACCTGATGTATCTTCATAAAGAATTTGAATCCCGGAAGACACTAGGAAGCATTTTCAAATTAATAGTGATAGAAATACATAGGTTGTTTCTGTAACGTATTAAATATAATATACAGGGCATAAAAAAATGCATGTGTGTGTATATATATATATA
>WWET01004445.1:91917-116149 GCA_011038615.1 Limnodynastes dumerilii | reverse complement strand
AGCATGCTTGTATTAATATCAGCATCAGCATGTTAAGCCATATAAGTATGCAGCGCTGTAGCCAGTTAAAAAAAAACAGTGTAAAAAACCATACATAATAAACATTTACAGACGTGTGAATAAAATAAACATTTACAATTCATAATATTGCCCCATACCATGTAAAATTAAGACAGGTGGCCACACTGTGTTTTTTTACTAAACTTTTTGTTAAGTTAAGTGTGTTGCATAAAGAAATAAAAAATATTTCTGACTCACCATTTATCTGTCCTCAATCTTGGGAAGAGTTGCTCGTAGTTTCTTCTTTCTTTGAAGTTAATCTTCTCCTGTTGATTGTAGAATCTTGTCCGCTTGCTTGTAGAATCTGATCCGGTCCTTCCATCTGCTCTTCGGCTCCCTGTTTGCCTGGCCGATTATGCTAAATACTCAAGTCTTGGGACTTTGGGGTAGATCCTGAACAACGTTTGCATTACGTTTGTTCGCGTAGCGAATTTTCGCGTACGTAAATTCGCTACGCTACCCTTAACACACCCCCTGCACGGCCGTATTTTGTGAAGATACGCTACCCAAACCCTACCTTAACTTTTCCAAACGTAACAGAATACGTCCGCTAACGGGCGTACAGACTACGCGAACGTACGCAGCTTAGCACGCCCATACTGTACACTTTAAATACCCCCCCCCGCCTACTTCACGTAATTCGCACGTATTCGTCGCTAACGTAATTTTGGCACGCCCACACGTAATTACTTACGTTCGCAATACGTGAATTATCCTTACGTTAGAAAATACGCTACGCGAATGTGCGTATTTTCTGCGGTGCGCATGCGCAGTTCGCTCAAATCTGTGAATTTACGTGTATACCACACGTAAATTCGCCGAAAAACGTACAGCAGGATCTGCCCCAGTGTCTCCAGGCATTTCCACCAATTCCATCAAGGAGATCCCACATTACTGAGGGTGACAGGGATTGAATGGGTTAAACACACAAAAAGAGGAGGTGATCGGTTTAAGACTTTATGTAAGCGTGAATCATTTGGGATTCACAAACTAGGTACTTTGCAACCCGAAGGCCTGAATGAAACCCTAGACTTAGATTTTGGGGAATATGAACTAATAATATTGGGATTGTTTGTATTTTTAATGTACTCCTCGTAACACTTTCAAATAACATCAATTTATATACGAATGTCTAATTATTTATAACAAGATTTCTGCATATGTGAACTAGCAGCCCCCATAGTTGCATTAGTTATCTAGTGGACTTTAGGAGGATTTAGGCTGCTTACTTTTAAATCCATCTAAGAGTATATCCATATATGCATTATATTTTGGGATCAATTAACATAATATTAAAATGCATTATATATTTTTATATATCTGGAGATTGGGTCAATATGTGCATTATAAGAAGTGTAGATCTCTCTTAGTTACTAAGAAGTGGGGTAACACTTATTTCTTAGATTTTTAAATAATTAAGCAGATTCAGCATTAAATGTCCATACTAGATCATTCTTTTTGAAACAATTAATGATTTGTTCTAATGTACACTAAATATGCTAATATATATATTGTTTATTAGAGTCTCTTTTGCTTTTTTATGTTTTATATGTTTTTTATGGTGGTTTTTTATGAGTATGAAGATCACACTAATTAAACATCTGTTGGAATCATTGAACGGAAATGACATAAATTCAATGTTTCCTTTATTGAGAAACACATTTCTTTCTGAAGAAACCACCTGTCAATGGTGGAGAAACGCGTCAAAGATTTAATTCAACCAGAATCATTTACCCATTGATACGAGCCGCCGCAGTGAGCTGGAGAACAGCACTTCACTAATTGATCCTACCCTGCATTGGTACGGACCACAGAGAACGCCAGTGTGTAAGATCACACGTGCAGCTGAGAGACCTAACTGACGTCGGTCTCGCTACAATCTCATTGCTCCGACACTGTAGTGACTGGGATATGTGCTGTGAGTGTGGAGAACCTTGAAGTAGCATATTACACTAGTTGCCAGGGACACCTGAGCCACAAGCTGCCAAATAACGGAATAATCTCATATTGTGGATACAGCTGGCGGTATTGATTGCTGCCTCACTATTTCCACAAGTTACCTTAGCGCTATAACTACATTGGCAAGTGCAAATTGTCCAACTGGACTTACTGAATTATATTGTATGTGGCCACATATATCTATAAAAACCAAATGCATTTGTGGAGATTATCCACTATTGAATTAACTTCTCCTAGGAGTAACAATTTAAATATTTCTGTCTGACTGGACATTGTTGCAAATTGTAACTGTTCGTATTATTACATCTTAGAATTTACATTCGTGAATCTGTATTGAAAATCTCACAATCACTGCTATCTTGGACTTGCTTTTAAGATTTGATTCATTGATGGCTCTAAGAAAAATGTATGGTAATATAAATATTTTTTAAGTTTTGTATTTTTAAATAAATTGATTGTATATCTAAATTAACCTTTAGCGCATTCCACAATTATTTCTACATAATTATTTGTATCCACAGGCTTTCGATACGTGCATGTGCAAAGTTGATTTCCTCAACCGAAACCTCGATATCCAGAAATTCAATTCTACTGGAACTTTGTGTATAGGTGAAGGAAAGATTGAAATTATTGTTAATAAGACTATTAAAAAAGTCGTTGACTGTCTCCGCCAGGCCATCCCATATGAAAAATAAATTGTTGATGTACCGGCGATAAAGGACCAGGTGCGCGTCCGCTCCGCCTCCCCCACACATGGGTTTCCTCAAAGGTGCCCATGTATAGGTTCGCGAAGCTGGGCGCGAACCTGGTCCCCATCGCCGTACCAAGAATTTTAAGAAAAAATTTACCATCAAATAAAAAATAATTATGAGTCAAAATAAATAAAATTGATTGTAATATAAATTGTTGGTGCCTCTCAGAGAGCTCACCTCGTTGAAGGAGATGTGAAGCCACCGACCTTATACCGTCACCACTCAACACCCGCAAGGGTCCGGAGAAAGTCAGTGGTATCCCTCAGGTGGGCCCTCTGAGAGGCAGCATAACTCTGTAAAAAAGAATCCACATAAAAAGAGAGGTTTGAAGTTAAAGAATTGATGCCGGAAATAATGGGACGGCCCGACGGGGAGGTCAGTGACTTATGTACTTTGGGAAGATGATAATAAATAGGAACCACAGGATGTTTCTGGTAAAGAAAAGAAAATTCAGTCTTTGTAATAACTCCTTCATTGAATGCTTGTTTTAAGAGGGTTAATAGTTCCTGTTGGAACTTTGCAGTGGGGTTGGAGTCCAGGCGGGTGTAGAACCTTGTGTCCGACAGTTGACGGACAGCCTCAGCCAAATACTGGCTGGTATCCTGGACTACAACCCCACTGCCTTTATCCGCTCCCTTTATAATAATGGTGGGGTCATTGGTGATTTCCAAGAGGGCCTTGTGCTCCTGGGGGGTAAGGTTGGTATTGTATTTAAAGATCCGTTTTTCTTTTTCACAAATTTTCTCAAAACCCTTTAAGGTTTGCTGATAAAAGGATTCAATTATCCTATTCTTATACTGCAAAGGGTAAAAGTTAGAACCCTTTTTAAAGATGGGATTTTGTTGTGTCAATGGTTGCCCCAGACCAACATTTTTAGTGGGTGTGGAAACAATAGTACATTGATCTTCAAGTACATTACCCTCCTCCCAAAAGACTTGCAACATATCCAATCCGATCATATCGAGATCGTCCAATTCACCCATGTCAGTGTACGTATCATTATTCGATTTCTTTTTGGAGTGAAGCTTAAAATATCTCTGTCTGCAAAGGGAACGTGTGAACTTATTGAGTTAAACAAATAGCTCAAAGTAATTGGGAGCTGCCGATGGGGCAAATTTAAGTCCCTTACTTAACAAGGATAATTGAGCAGCGCTTAAAGTTTTGGATGAGAGATTAAAAATACCTCTTATTCAACCCTTGAGATTCTATGATATCTCCCTGTGTTGTCTTTTTATTCTGTCTTCTCCCTCCTCTATTTCCCCTTGGTCCTCCATTCTCCTTTTTCTTGGTGTATCCAAGCTGAGAATTTGGTATTTGTTCTGTAACAATGGGTTCTGATAATTCAGATCTTGTTTGTGGACTAGTTGAAAAGGGGGGGAGTGGTGAGAGCGACAAGTAGGGTGGTAAGCAGAAACACTTGTATTATCTCCTGCTGATTGCTGGAGTTCTTTCTGCATTTGTGGCCCCTTTATCCGTTGTTGTGTTTTTATATTGGTTGGAGCCTTATTTTCTGGGATTGCTGCCAAATCCCTAGTATCTCCCTGTTGTTTATTTAATGAATATTTTATTTGGGGTCCTCTTTTATTTGAATTACCTAAGGCTTGATTATTTTGTTGTCTATTATTTTGTTGTTGTTTCTGTCTCGGCTTGTTAGTGTTAGTTTGTCTATTTTGTAAGAGAGATTTCTGGTATTGTTTATATGGTCTTGTGTTCATATTTTTCTAATTTAGAATTCATAAATGACATTTTTGACTGGTAGTTGGCTTCCGATGAGAAAATTTGACTCCCTGTTTACTGTAATTGGTGGCAAACTGGAGGTAACACTCATTGTTGTTGAGGTAATGAGTGAATTCTTTTAATGAAGTTTCATGGCCCTGCCATATAAAGAACACGTCGTGGATGTATCGCCCCCATAGGATCCGGTTTGTGCTGAGAGTGGGGTTGGGCTAGATGTAATTGTCCTCCAACCGGCTCATGAAGAAGTTTGTGTAACTTGGCACAAAACTTGTTCCCATGGTGGTCCCTTAGTGCTGTAGGAAGAAGTCTCCCCCAAACCAGAAGTAGTTGTTTTTGAGTATAAATTCTATACCCTGGATAATGAAGAGGCGTTGTAACGGATGGATAGATGGATCTAGTGTAATAGTTCTCTTGATACTGCTATTCCTTGTGTGTGATCAATCACAGTGTATAATGAGGTAACGTCACTGATGTCCAGCCACATGTCTGGCTGCCAAGTTATCTCAGTCAGGGTCTTCAGTATTTGTGTGGTATCTCTAATGTATGACTTCTGTTTTGTAAAGTATGGTTGTAAAAATTGGTCTATATATTGTGAGAGATTGCTGGTGAGGGATTGGACGCCTGATATGATGGGTCTACCTGGTAGGTGAGTCTTGTTTTTATGAATTTTTGGTAGAAGATATAATACAGGAATTTTGGGGAGTGTAATGGAGAGGTATTTGTATTTCTTAAGAATGCCTTGATTTAATCCTGATTATAATAGTGTGTTGAGAGACTGTTTCATGTCTGGCTGCCAGGTTATCTCAGTCAGGGTCTTCAGTATTTCTGTGGTATCTCTAATGTATGACTTCTGTTTTGTAAAGTATGGTTGTAAAAATTGGTCTATATATTGTGAGAGATTGCTGGTGAGGGATTGGACGCCCGATATGATGGGTCTACCTGGTAGGTGAGTCTTGTTTTTATGAATTTTTGGTAGAAAATATAATACGGGAATTTTGGGGAGTGTAATGGAGAGGTATTTGTATTTCTTAAGAATGCCTTGATTTAATCCTGATTATAATAGTGTGTTGAGAGACTGTTTCATGTCTGGCTGCCAGGTTATCTCAGTCAGGGTCTTCAGTATTTCTGTGGTATCTCTAATGTATGACTTCTGTTTTGTAAAGTATGGTTGTAAAAATTGGTCTATATATTGTGAGAGATTGCTGGTGAGGGATTGGACGCCCGATATGATGGGTCTACCTGGTAGGTGAGTCTTGTTTTTATGAATTTTTGGTAGAAAATATAATACGGGAATTTTGGGGAGTGTAATGGAGAGGTATTTGTATTTCTTAAGAATGCCTTGATTTAATCCTGATTATAATAGTGTGTTGAGAGACTGTTTCATGTCTGGCTGCCAGGTTATCTCAGTCAGGGTCTTCAGTATTTGTGTGGTATCTCTAATGTATGACTTCTCTTTTGTAAAGTATGGTTGTAAAAATTGGTCTATATATTGTGAGAGATTGCTGGTGAGGGATTGGACACCTGATATGATGGGTCTACCTGGTAGGTGAGTCTTGTTTTTATGAATTTTTGGTAGAAAATATAATACGGGAATTTTGGGGAGTGTAATGGAGAGGTATTTGTATTTCTTAAGAATGCCTTGATTTAATCCTGATTATAATAGTGTGTTGAGAGACTGTTTCATGTCTGGCTGCCAGGTTATCTCAGTCAGGGTCTTCAGTATTTGTGTGGTATCTCTAATGTATGACTTCTCTTTTGTAAAGTATGGTTGTAAAAATTGGTCTATATATTGTGAGAGATTGCTGGTGAGGGATTGGACGCCCGATATGATGGGTCTACCTGGTAGGTGAGTCTTGTTTTTATGAATTTTTGGTAGAAAATATAATACGGGAATTTTGGGGAGTGGATTTTAGCAGACTTCCGCCCCCAGAGGGCAACCTTAACTCTATGGGCCTGATCCAGAGCTACGGCCGCCGTCGCTAGTAGCTACGATCGGGCGTCCATAGTAGCGCCATAGGGACGCTTGAGGGGACGTCCTCCAGCGTCCCTACGCTCACGTTACTGCTGGTGGGCGGGGTGGGGTAAGTAAATGAGGGTGGGGGGGCGTGCTAAGAGGCCATATGCTCCTGTGTGAGCATATGGCCTCTTCCTTACGCCGGGGAAGCTAGGGTAGCCTTCAGCCGACGTAAGGAAGGGGCCATACACCCGCACAGGGGGGGTGTCGGGCCAGAGCACCGATGTTACGCTGAGCGCTACAGCGCTCAGTGTAACATCGTAGCTCTGGATCAGGCCCAATGTCACAATTGGTGTTCAGGTCTCTGAGTGCTGTTCTTTCTTCCCTGGTTAGATTTTGTCTGTGTTTATTCCCGTTGGTCAAACTGGGTTTCTCAATATCATTTTCCACTAGTTTCTTGTTTTAATGTATTCTCCTTTCCTATAGGTTGGCTAGAAAGTAGATTTGTGCCTGAATGCGGTATGTTGGTAAGTTGTGCTGGTGGGTGTAATTGCCTTTTCTAATAGGGATTTTGCAAAAACAATTTTGAGAGTTAATTTGCGTATGTATCTGTGTCGGTCTAGGTATAAGTTTAATGGTTGAGATGGATTTGTATGGGCAAATTTTAATCCCTTATTGAGTAATGAGATGTGGTGGTTGTCCAGAGGGAAACTACTTAGACTGATAATGTGTTCTCTTGGTTTAGCCTCTTTGGTCCCTCTTGTTCCTCTTCTGGTCTTTCTCTATTTCTTTTTTGTTGTGGGGTGTTTGATGTTGTTGGTGATGTCAGTGTAGTTTGCATATTCATATTGGTTGAGATTTGTGTCTCTAGTGAGGGGTGCAGAGTTTGATCTAAAAAATCCACACATGATTGTTCATTTGAAGATATTTCAGCAGTTGTAGTGGGAGTTGGTGGACTTCAATCTTGTGTGTTGTCAATTTCTGTATCTAATATGTGTGAAATGTGTCTATCTAACCAGCCTTGTTCAAACAACTGTATGATCTGGTTGGTGTAGTCAGATTCATCCATGGATGTACTGGAGAATGAAAAATCTGTATCTGGAGTGTTTTCAGCTATTGGTGTTGTTGGTCTCTGGGTGGGTAAAGGAGGTTTTGAGACTAGTGGGTCTTGGTTGCATAGTTTTGTCATATACTGTTGGTAGGTGAACCCTAATTTCTTGTAGTTGCACTGATGCATGTGTTTCGGGAACATGGTGTAAACATCAATCTGGCTATTGATCTGTGGGATGGTTGGGTAATTAGTAATAGACATTTCTTGTAGTGTATTGCTTGTTTGTTGTGCTGTTTCTGTTTGTGTAGGTCTTTTGGACTGTTTATGTATATTTGTTGTTTTATTTGATGTTTTATTTGATTTCTTGGGAGTGTGTTTCTTGGTGCCTAGTCTGTCCCTGAGTGCCTTGCGTTTTTTTGTGGAAAATGGTAGCCGCCTCTTTGGTCTGTAGTCTCTTTCTGGATAGGTTTTCTAATTTCGTGAATTCAGGCTGTGTTCTATATGGTGATTGATTGTCGTTGAGTTATCCTAATTGTTGCCCTAAATGGATGAGCAACTAATCACATTCTAGCTCTCACTTTCTTTTTACATAATAGAGAATGTCAGCTAAAATCTGATTGGTTGCTATGGGCAACATCTCCACTTTTTCAAAACCCGAGCTTAGTAAATGTGCCCCTAAAGATTATGTTCCAGAGAAGGGAGTCTTTAGGTTAGGCTGTAGAGAAGGGAGTCTTGGGGTTAGGCTGCAGGGAAGGTTGTGTTAGGCTGTGGTGAAAGAAGGGTTAGGGCAATGCAATGGGAGGGTTAGGGTAAGAGTTAGCATAAGGGTTGGGGTAATAGGAATAAATGTTACCTGTCTGTGGTGGGGCAGTAAGTTTCTAACAAGCTCCATCTTCGGAAATGGGGCCCTTTCTTAGCCATGACCCACACCCATTTAAAAACTGTATATATGTTATTTCTATTTGTATATATTATAGTTTGTTTTTGTAGTCAGCATGATTAAAAATAGTGTATAAAATAAACAAATAAAAGTAAAATTTGATATATGATAATAATTATTAAGGAGCACCCATGTGGACAACTCATTAATGTCTTGTGCTGATGGTACCTACTTATTTTACTTATTTACTAAATTCATTATTAGTATTTTCTTCTTATTAGTGTGTTCTTAATTCAGTTTAAAAAAATTGTTATAATATCTGTCTTATTAATACTGTGTATTAATTTACATTTGGCTGTGGTTTGCCTCTGATGCACCTTATCTCTCCACCAATACTTAGTAACCATGTGGTATATTTTCTATAGATGTGATGTAATTATAGCAGTGTAAAATGAAAGAATACAAATTACTTTTATCACAAATAAAAACTGAAGCAATTAAACCTGGAATGATGAACCCCCCAATAAAGTAAGAATAACAATAGGAAAAGGTTAAAAATAGTGCATTTGGTTTATTACTCGCATAGCCACCTAGAGGAATTTGAAAACCCTGGTACATCAAACTACTTGGAACCCATTCATCTATCAATGAGACGCTAAGTGGCGGTGCGCTGTCAGAGGGGTGTGGTGTTCAAACCATTGGGGCGTACCAAACACCTCTAATGTCTCTTATTGCTCTATAAACATGCATATAATCTGTAAGCAATAGCAGCCTCTATTGTTAAAACATTATATGCATGTTCATAACGCAATACATCAACAGCTTTCTCATTTGAGTATTTATAGTTCTGTGTGCTATAATAAAAGGGTACTAGGGAAGAAGAAATTGCTCACCTCTGTGACTGTGGAAATCTGAGTGCTTTCCACTTCAGAGCCGAGGTGATTGCTATCATATCAATTTCTGATATCAACAATAGACTGGAATCTACTGGATGGAAAAAAAAAAAAATTAGAAAATGCTTATTTCCTACACTTTAACTCTACATTAAACAGTGTAGTAGTCTAGTAAAGTTTTTCTTTTTTTTCTACATATATATGAAATACAGAATATCAGCACTTTTAAAGCACTTTTAAAGAAATTATTTTTCAAGTGTTTTAAACTCTCAAATTGAATTAAATAAAAACTTGTCACATCTTGATAATGTGTTGTATGCAGAACTAAACAAATCATATACCAGTATTTTAAGGAACATAAACCTTGTCATTCATATTTAAAAATAAATACAGTCATCAATTTGTTTGATTCACTTTCTAAACCTCTCTGCATTGTGTATGCCAACTTAAAGAAGTTCATCAGTAGGTTAAGTAACCAGTGTGATAAACCGATGAATAGCTCAGGTGATTGCATTATTTCATTTTGTACAAACACACGTTAAAACTTGTTTTGGTTTTATACCTTAAAATTTGAGCATTGCTACTGAAAATAAATATATACACCATCATAAGAACGTTTGCTTGAGTAGCATAAAACCCAAAAGTTTAAAAGCCAGCCATTCACTGCATAAACTGGCAGCTAATTTAAAATTAAAAAATTTTTTTTTAATGTGCAGATATCTGTAAAGTATCTAACATTCCTGAAATCATTTTTCTGAACTGAAATAACATGAGTCAATGCGAAACTGCAAAAAAAAAAAAAAAAAAAATGTAGTTACCTAAACCTGCTAATAATAAGTCAATGTTACCCATTCAATGGGTAATTCTGTTTGGCCAGAGACGTCCCTACAAAAAAAACTAACAAAAAAAAACCTTGGCACAGAGAACTCAAATCTGAATAGAGCATCAAAAACATTTGTCATTCAAATTGGAGAATTAGGATAAGCAACTTCTTCAAGCATGTTTTGTGTAGTTCTAAGTTCTGTGCAGGGGATAGACTGGTGCTGTACCATATCCAAATAGGTTCCATTCTGCAGAATGAAAATCGTATTTACGAAATAAAGACAGCTGAAAGCTCTTTTTTGGCTATCTGTATTTTTAAAAAAAAAGCCTAATTAGAAGGTTTTCATTATGAATGGGTAAGTATGCTTTATTTTTCAGCAACATTCATTAGCTTTTCAAAACCTGGCATAGCACCCTGGAGTGGATAGGGTTGAAATAATAGAAATGGAGAGTTAATGTTAGGGTAATGGCAGGGGAGGGTTAGAGTAATGGAAGGGGAGAATTAGGGTAATGGAAGAGGAGAATTAGGGTAATGGAAAGGGAAGGTTAGGGTCAGCATTAGGATAAGCTTTAGGGTTAAAACAGAAACAGCGCTAAACCAGTGAAAACACCTGTGGGCAAAAACAGCAGCCAACAGTATAGGATTGATGCCCCACTCCAAACAAATAATACAATAAAGAAAACACACCAGGCAATTGTAATCACCCTTAAAATAAATAACTAATCTCAAAAAATCTAAGCTGCCCACAGTAATAGTAGGTAAGACAATATTTAATACAAATATTTCATAAAAACAATGCAATTAATAAAACAGTGAGTGTCAGTATAATGAGGTTGTATTATCATAAATTTATATTAGAATCAGCACTCTTAACGGTAGAGAAGAAAAGGAATTTCAATTTACATCAGAGATGGATACCAAGGATATGAACCCTTATATAGATACATAGTGTCTCTTACTGACTTCTCTTGTAAACAATCCTGCTCGAGACACCTGTTCGTCGGAGGCAGTAAGCCGACGGAGAGTCACCAGCAGCAAAATAAAAACTCTTTATAGAGCAAAGATGTATTCCGCAGAGCTCCAATACTTAAAGTGGCTAATAGGAGGAGAAGGATTGAAAAGTGGTTGGGTGAGTATAATTACCACCATGCAGGGGAAGTTGTGAAATTTCACTGCATAGGAGCCTAAGCCGCGTCCGACTATCAGCTCAGAGTCCACACTCCTCCTTTGCCACGTGTGGAGTGTCAGCTGTTGGCTCTGGAAATATGGGAATGCTGTTTCAGCTATATCCGTTGGTCGGTTCACTGGTCTCCACGGTTTCTCCTCAGATATAAGTCAATATTAAAGGTGCTCCAATGTTGGCAATCCAGACCTCAAAACCTCACTGAAGATAGCAACCCTGACGCATTTCGTCGTGCCTACGACTTCATCAGAGGGGGTGGCTACCTGCTTTTCGTACACCATTTAAATAGTCCATGTTCAATCATGATTGGTCAGATAGAACACACCTACAGGTTACTGTGAGACATCAAAAGAAGGTTTAAGAATGAATTCTAAATATATTATATATGTATATATAAAGAGAAGAGACCTCTAGCATACTATTTAATAGGTATTCCAAATAACATACAGCAACAATAACATAAAAACATAAAGACATAAAAACATAAAAAACTATGGGTATGTATAAATACATCCAAAATGCATAAATAAATAGACGTCTCAAATGGTAATCGACCCCTAGTCGCCCGCATCAAGGGTAAATACACTACCATTAAGCTATTATATCTTTGTCTTGCAAATATGGGCAAAAATACATTGTTATTATTATCTGGTTACTTAGATAAAGATATATAAGTATTTGCTAAGATAAGTTTCTAGTTAGATCTCATGTTCCCAAATTGATAATCTGTAGATCATATAGAGATTGGATAAATAAAATAAAAATATATATTAATACATCCAAAATGAATAAATAAATCCACATCTCAAATGAGAATCAATCTCTAGTGGCCTATATCAGGGGTGAATACTCTGCCAATGAGCCATAGTAGCTCCATTGTATTAACACAGACAGGAATATAGTAACACTTGATTATTTGGGTAGAAGAATATAAACTGTTTTTAGAAAAATAATAAATAAATGAAAATAAGTATAAACTTCTAATCACATCCCAATTTTCCCAGATGATCACATATAAATTAGATCATTGTTAAACCATCCCGTAACAAACAGTATTTTAAAAAAATAAGTAACAAACAGTATTTTTAAAAAATAAGTAAATACTTATACTTCTTTTAGACCGCATATACGCAATCTACGTATCGAAACGATACGCAGATTACGTACAATAGCTACTACGGAAGACGGCCGTAGTTCTGGATACGGCCCATTGTGCATAATATATTTACAAGTGATACACTTGGTCATCCCATATCTGAAGCATCCAGTGAGTTTTTCTAATTGCAATTCATTTGAAATTGCTCTAGTCAAGTTGTAATCAATTTTGTTATCCATTTTAAAAATATTAGAGGGGGCCAAGGTGTCTTTAAGATTGGTGTTTTTCTTGAATATTACCCTTGGGGTTTCTGGAAGTATTTTATTAAAGGTAGAGTCAAACTTTAAAATACCGAAATTTCTCTTTATAATCCTTCTAATATGTTGTGATGCATTATTAAATTTAGATATGAACATATATTATGCACAAAGAACGTCATTTTCACATTCCCTCTCAAGATAAATTGTATCCAATCACTAGTTTCATTAACTGTTCAACCAATTATATTATATATTTACTCACATGTAGTTGTCCTTTGTTTTATATTGGCCGCACTATACGTGGTTTGAGGGCACGCTTCCTCGAACATAGGAGGAACATCCTCAATAAATCTGTTAAACACAGTGTATCACTGCACTTTTTAGAGGTGCACGAGGGAAATCCAGATTGCTTAAAGGTTTTAGGAATAGAACGTATTCATTGCACTGATAGAGGTGGAGACCGTTTTAGGAGACTATGTTTGAGGGAAAATTACTGGATCCATATGTATGATTCTCTAACCCCAAATGGTCTAAATGAAGCCATTGAGATAAACATGTGTTTATGATTGAGTGTATAACATGTCCTTTGAAAAGACTGGAAACATATTGAAAATATATGAATTTGAGCTATTATCTGTTTTTACTTCTGTTGCTGAATTTCTGTATTTACATATTTCTTAAAAAGTTTGTTTGTAACGTGATGGTTTAACAATTATCTAATTTATATGTGATCATCTGGGAAAATTAGGATGTGATTAGAAGTTCATACTTATTTTAAATTATTTATTATTTTTCTAAAAAAAATGTTTATATTCTTCCCAAATAATCAAGTGTTGCTATATTCCTGTCTATATCGCTGCAATAGAGCTGCTATGGCTCCTCGGCAGAATATTCACCCCTGATATAGGCCACTAGGGATTGATTCTCAATTGAGATGTTGATTTATTTATTCATTTTGGATGTATTTATAAATATTTTTATTTTCTTTATCTAATCTCTATATGATCTACAGATTATCAATTTGGGAACATGAGATCTAACTAGAAACTTATCTTAGCAAATACTTATACATCTTTATCTAAGTAACCAGATCATAATAACACTGTATTTTTGCCCGTCATAGCAAGACAAAGATATAATAGCTTAATGGTAGGGTAATCACACTTGATGCGGGTGACTAGGAATCAATTCCCATTTGAGATGTCGATGTATTTATACATACCCATATTATTTTTATGTTTTTATGTCTTTATGTTTTTATGCTATTGCTTCTGTATGTTATTTGGGATACCTAGTAAATAGTATGCTAGAGTTCTCTTCTCTTTATATATACATATATATTACATTTAGAATTCATTTTTAAACCTTCTTTTGATGTCTTACCGTACACTGCACACGTGGTGAAGGAGGAGTGTGGACTCTGAGCTGATAGCCGGATGCGGCTTAGGCTCGTACATGGTGAAATTTCACATCTTCCCCTGCATGGTGGTAATTATACTCACCCAACCACTTTTCAATCCTTCTCCTCCTATTAGCCACTTTAAGTATTGGAGCACTGTGGAATACATCTTTGCTCTATAAAGAGTTTTTATTTTGCTGCTGGTGACTCACCGTCGTCTTACTGTCTCCGACGAACAGGTGTCTCGAGCGGGATTATTTACAAGAGAAGTCAGTAAGAGACACTGTGTATCTATATAAGGGTTCATTTCCTTGGTATCCGTCTCTGATGCAAATTGAAAATCCTCTTCTTCTCTACCGTTAAGAGTGCTGATTCTCATATCAATTTATGATAATCCAACCTCATTATACTGACACTCACTGTTTTATTAATTGCATTGTTTTTATTAAATATTTGTATTAAATATTGTCTTTCCTACTATTACTGTGGACATCTTAGATTTTTTTAGATCAGTTATTTATTTTAAGGGTGATTACAAGCGCCTGGTGTGTTTTCTTTATTGTATTATTTGTTTGGAGTGGGGCATCAATCCTATACTGTTGGCTGCTAATTTTGCCCACAGGTGTTTTCCCTGGTTTAGCGCTGTTTCTCTTTTAGCTTTTGTATTATTTTTGATTGCCTATCAGCAGCTGCCATGGATTTCACCTGTATTAATAATAGATTTAAGAGAAGAGAACTCTATGTTAAGGATAATGTTAACACTTCCCCCCAGATGCCAAATACACAACATTCTAATATAGAGAAAAAACTTAATAAATTGGAAGATATCCAAAAATATATTGATGCAAAAATGATCCCACATGGTTTGAGAATTCTGAAAAAACCTGTGTTTGAGGAAGATAAGGTTTTTTTGGAAAAATGGAATGATACGCTATACAACTGTTCCCTTTGCCTAATGCGCTTAGTTATTGAATATAGAAATGAGAAACAAATATGTGCTGAAAAGGAGACTGATGCTCTGAAATCAGAACTGAGTTTGGTGAACACAGTTTTGATTGAGGAAAAGGACAAAATGATTAATAAGAGAGTGGAGGCTTACAAAAAGACCATCATAAGCCAGAAAGCTGAGAAATTTGAACGTAATGAAGAGGATTATAGAATGGATAGAGTTAGAACCTATAAAGATTTGTATAAATTAAGGTCCAATAATGCCTCTGGGAATAACATAAGAAACACTGATTATGGTGGAACAAATAGAAATAGAAATAATAAAACGATTAATAGAAATAGAACCAACTTTAATAGGCTAGCAGATAAGGATAAGGAGTGAAATGAGAATAAAATGAGAGATGGAGGAAAAGCTGGAGCAGAATTAGCCATCTCTGAAGTTGAAAATACAGGCGATATGGAGGCGTCAGGAGCTAATGCAACAACTGTAAAAATATTAGGAGCTTGACCAAAAACAACCTCCGGCCCAATAGGAAATAAGGGAAATTTGTGTAAAACTAATACGGAGATGACTCATTCTGGACCAACAAAGGAGAGAACGGATGAATTAGTGGATGTCACAACTACCATTACATAATATTTTTCTTCCACTCAGCCTCCTCCAAAAGACCAAGAGAGTGTCTAGAGGAGGACGGGGAGGAAGAAATATCGGGAAACAAAGTAAAGAGGAAATAGTACCCAAAGGCATTTTTAAGTTATCCAATAAGACTTTGTCTAGCAATCATATTTCTTTACTGAATAAAGGTTTGAAATTCACACCTACAAAATAACCTGTTTTGTTCCATTTATTCATCAAACTAAACAGATTTTGTTAGGGATATCTGTAGGCAAAAATATTTTTTTGAAAAGTGTAAAGAAAAGTCTAAAGAAGTAAAATTGGATAGTTTAGATATAAATATGCTAAACATAATTAAAGAACTAGAAAAGGAAAATAATGATTTGTTTCTATCACACTTTGATGACCAGATCATCAGAGGGATTGAACCAGTATAATAAAGGAAAGATTTTTAGGAATAAGTCAGAATTCTTCCCTATAAGTACTAGAAGTCAGGCAGTAAATATCTTCTATAAAAATACTTTGGAAGATTTCAAAAAGATTTGCCTGCAAATGAGAAAAAGAAATATGAGATGCAATTCAAATCTTTCTGGGTGTGAACAAAAGGGACTTAAAGAATTGAAACAAGACAAAAATATAATAATTAGGGCAGCAGACAAGGGTGGTGGTGTGGTTATACAAGACAGAGATGATTATGTGGCTGAAGCTGAGAGACAATTGTGTGATAAAAAGTTTTATTTAAAACTAAAAGCTGACCCCACTGATGAATTTAAGGAACAATTAAAAGTTCAAGAGGAATTTTAGTACCTTTTTCTGTTCTTTCCAGTTATACCCATTTTTTTATCATCTTCCGAAAATTCACAAATCCCTCACTTCACCCCCCGGGCGCCCTATTATTTCTGGTATAGATTCTCTCACTTCAAATTTATCTTCTTACGTTGATTTTTATTTGCAACCTGTGGTGGTCTCCACAGATAACAAAATTGATTACAACTTGACTAGAGCAATTTCAAATGAACTGCAATTAGAAAAACTCACTGGATGCTTCAGATATGGGATGACCAAGTGTATCACTTGTAAATATATTATGCGCAATGAACGTAATTTTCACATTCCCTCTCAAGATAAATTGTATCCAATCACTAGTTTCATTAACTGTTTAACCAATTATATTATATATTTACTCACATGTAGTTGTCCTTTGTTTTATATTGGCCGCACTAGACGTAGTTTGAGGGTATGCTTCCACGAACATAGGAGGAACATCCTCAATAAATCTCAATAAATAAAAATTTAGACCCAAATGGTCTAAATGAAGCCATTGAGATAAACATGTGTTTATGATTTGGAAAAACATCTATTTGGAAAATTGGGATTAGTCTGAATTTAAGGGATTTTTAAGAGTGTATAACATGTCCTTTGAAAAGACTGGAAACATATTGGAAATATATGAATTTGAGCTATTATCTGTTTTCACTTCTGTTGCTGAATTTCTGTATTTACTTATTTCTTAAAAATACTGTTTGTTACAGAATGGTTTAACAATTATCTAATTTATATGTGATCATCTGGGAAAATTGGGATGTGATTAGAAGTTTATACTTATTTTCATTTATTTATTATTTAAAAAAAAAAAATGTTATATTCTTCTACCCAAATAATCAAGTGTTACTATATTCCTACAAAAGTTAAATGATATGTGATAAGCGGCGCTGAGTGTTTTGCATAAAGGTGGGGGAATGTCAAATACAAATACATCCTAGCAAACTGCTGAATCCCAGACACAAGTCAATAGAATAAATAAATAAATATATAAATATAAAAGGTTCATCCAATATATAAATATATAAATAAATAAAATAGATATTAGACAATCTGAAACAACTTGATATTAAAATGAATAACAATAACTGCCAAAAACCGCACTTCTAACAGAAAGGTCCTTCTATACAGCACACTTGTTACCTCTCTAAAACGAAGTCCTTAATAAGCAAGTATTAAAAAACAATTATTAAAAAAGGTCTCCAAAACAAATGTCCTTAAATAACCTCCCAGTGATAAATCCACTCCAAACAGTCCAATTAAAACACATGCGGGATAAAAGGAAAAGCTTTAATTAGTACATGTAAAAACATTGTAACATAAAAGAAACAAAACGAGGCGTCATACCAGGGAAGCGATGGTGAGTGGAGGAAACTAGACACCGGCGCCACGATGACAGTACCTGGGTGTTTGGGCGCCCAAATGCCGTTCTCCTTGCTGTAACCCTGGTTACTATATTCCTGTCTATATTACCCCTGATGTAGGCCACTAGAGATTGATTCTCAGATTATCAATTTGGGAAAATGAGATCTAACTAGAAACTTATCTTAGCAAATACTTATATATCTTTATCTAAGTACCTGGATAATAATAACAATGTATTTTTGCCTGTATCAGCAAGAAGAAGATATAATAGCTTAATGGTAGGGTATTCACCCTAGACGCAGGCAAATAGGGATCAATTCCCATTTGATATGTCTATTTATTTATGCATTTTGGATGTATTTATACATACCCATTTTTTTTATGTCTTTATGTTTTTATGTTATTGTTTCTGTATGATATTTGGGATACCTAGTAAATAGTATGCTAGAGTTCTCTTCTCTTTAAATATACATATATATTATATTTAGAATTCATTCTTAAACCTTCTTTTGATGTCTCACAGTAATCTGTAGGTGTGTTCTATCTGACCAATCATGATTTAACATTGACTATTTAAATGGTGTACGAAAAGCAGGTAGCCACACCCTCTGATGAAGTCGTAGGCATGATGAAACGCGTCAGTGTTGCTATCTTCAGTGAGGTTTTGAGGTCTGGATTGCCAACATTGGAGCACCTTTAATATTGACTTATATCTGAGGAGAAACCATGGAGACCAGTGAACCAACCAATGGATATAGCTGAAACAGCATTCCCTTATTTCCAGAGCCAACAGCTGACACTGCACACGTGGCGAAGGAGGAGTGTGGACTCTGAGCTGATAGCCAGATGCGGCTTAGGCTCGTACACGGTGAAATTTCACATCTTCCCCTGCATGGTGGTAATTATACTCACCCAACCACTTGGAGCTCTGCGGAATACATCTTTGCTCTATAAAGAGTTTTTGTTTTGCTGCTGGTGACTCTTCGTCTGCTTACTGCCTCCGACGAACAGGTGTCTCGAGCGGGATTGTTTACAAGAGAAGTCAGTAAGAGACACTGTGTATCTATATAAGGGTTCATTTCCTTGGTATGCGTCTCCGATGCAAATCCTCTTCTTCTCTACCGTTAAGAGTGCTGATTCTAATATAAATTTATGATAATCCAACCTCATTATACTGACATTCACTGTTTTATTAATTGCATTGTTTTTATGAAATATTTGTATTAAATATTGTTTTACCTACTATTACTGTGGACAGCTTAGATTTTTTGAGATTAGTTATTTATTTTAAGGGTGATTACAAGCGCCTGGTGTGCTTTCTTTAAGGTTTAGGGTTGGGTAAAAGCTCAACACTCTCTGCTGCAGATTCATGCTGGGAAACTTCAGGCAGGAGCAATCAATTGCAGAGCCACTTTGAAAATGACTGAACGTATAAAAAGAAGAAGAGGCATGCCACAACAGCCTCTGTTCTTTTTTAAGAAGAGTGGGTGGGAGAGGAATTTAAATTAGCTGGGGAGGACATGGGGAAGCGATCAGCGTTCGTATTTTCATTTTTAACAAACAATTAGTTAAGGAAGCACTATGGCACTCTTAAGTGCTATAAGATTGCTAAAAACAGGTTGGGTTGGGTGGAAGGTCAGATGAGTTAGTTGCCGTACCTAACTCATTCTGATCCATGAACCCTAAGAGAGAAATGTTATGCCCGGGTAAAACCATGTTGATATTGACCAGCTTTACTTTTACTATTTTACTATTTAGACTTGGGCTAGGAAACACCACCACTTAAATGTAATACTGTTTGCAACAGATAAACTATAACTCCCCAGAAATCAACATGGTTTTGTTATTGGTACCCAAGTCTAACTGTGGTCTGTTATTCATTAGAGCCTCTGATGGTGAGGTTAGTCTTGGCTGCAGGACACCCAGCATTGGTCCCTGGAAGTAATAATAATAATAATAATAATAATAATAATAATAATAATTATTATTATTATTATTATTATTATTATTAATGTATATTTATAATTTGTCACACGGTATTCGTAGCATCAGAGTACAGAGGCAATAGCAAAGCCAATAGTTACATATACAATACAATAATTAACAGAGGGTATAAGAACATGAATAAGTAATATAATGCATGTACAATGCAAAAATAAAATACAGTATAAAAATAGCGAAACAATATGTAAGGAAAATAAATATGCTGGATATGTATGTAGAAGCAGATAAATAAGGAGACAGATTGACAGTAGGGTGAAACAGGTGGGATGTGATGAGGACAAGGTTGAGGGATGAAGACAGGAGGTAGATGGACCCTGCTCATAACAGCTAACATGCTAAGTGACAGAGGGTGAACAAACGGAGACACAGTGATGAAAATGGGGAGGGCAGGTAAGCTTACGTGGGTAGGGTAGGCTAGACTAAAGAAGTGGTCTTTGAGAGAGAATTTGAAGAATTGGAGGGTGCTGGATTGCCTGATAGTATGTGGTAGGTTGTTCCAATGAAAGAGAGATGGCCCAAGAGAAGTTTTGGATGCGGGAGTGAGAGGTAGTTATAAGGTTAGAGTTGAGGTGATAGTCACCAAGGGCCAGATCCAGACCTAGTTAAGTGCTTGAATTTAGTTACTCCTGGGCTAAACCATGTTGATTGCAGGGGAGTCATATTTCATCTGTTGCAATCAGTATTAGAGTTGAGAGGGGATGTTTCCTATCCCAAGTCTAAATAACAGTGTAATAGTAAAGATACTGACCGTATCTGTGTGCAGTAAGTAATTCAAAGATATATCCCTGCATGCAAAGATAACAATGAACTTGACTCCCCCTGCAATCAACATGGTTTAGCCCATGAGTAACTAAGATCAAGCCTTTATCTAGGTCTGGATCCAGCCCCAAGAGAGTGGAGGGGACAGGAGGGAAAGTGGATGCAGATAAGGTAGGAGAGGTAGGGAGCAGTGCAGGAGGAGAGTCTTGTACGTTGTGGTGAGGAGCTTGAAGAGAATTCTGAAAGGGGCAGGAAGCCAGTGTAGAGAGGGAAAGAGAGCTACTGTAGAGATTGATAGAGAGAGGAGGTAGAGGCAGTGCATTGGGAGAGGAAGATGAGTCTGGATACAGCATTTACTATAGATTATAGGGGTGTGAGACTGACCAGAGGGAGGCCAGAGAGGAGAATGTTGTAGTAGTACAGATGGTAGATAACAAGAGAGTAAATTAGCGTTTTAGTGATGTCTGCAGTTAAGAAGGGTCTGTTGCGAGCAATGTTGCAGAGATGAAAGCGGCAGGACAGCGACAGGGAGCAGATTTGGGGGGGTTGAGAGAGAGGGTCCAGGATGATGCCCAGGCAGCGGGCTTGGGTGGAGGAGGGGATGATGGAGTCGCCAATAGTAAAAGAGATAGTAGGGGTAGAGGGTATACGTGAAGGAGGGAAGACTATGATTTCAGTTTTGTCCATGTAAAGCTTGGGAAAACACTTGGACATCCATGAGGAGATGGCTGAGAAGCAATCTGACACTTTTTAAAAGAAGTTTGGGTAAGATGTCAGGGAAGATAGATTTGAGTGTCATCGGCATAGAGGTGTTAGTGAAAGCCAAAGGAGCTTATGAGGTCTCCAGAGAGGAGGTGTAGAGTGAGAACAGAAGGGGACCAAGAACTGAGCCCTGGGGCACGTCAACGGAAAGAAGAGTGGTAGGGAAGAAGGAGCTAGGGTTTCTGACAGAGAAGGAGTGGTCCGAGAGATAGAAGGAGAGCCAGGAGTTGACAGTGCCAGAGAGGCCAAGGGAGGTAAGGGTGTGGAGCAGGAGAAGGTGATCAACGGTGTCAAAGGTTGCTGATAGATCCAGGAGGATGAGTAGGAAGAAGTGGACCTTAGATTTTGGCAGAAAGGAGACGCTTGTAAACAAGCTGTTCAAGCAACTTGGAGGTAAAGGGCAGAGGGGAGATGGGTCAGTAGTTGGATTGGAAGGTGGGGTCAGGGTTAGGTTTTTATGGATGGAGGAGACAAGATTGTGTTTAAAAGGGGAGGGGAAGAAGCCAGAGGAGAAGGATAAGTTGAAGAGGTGGGCAAAATAAGAGTAGATGGAGAGAGAGACCTGAGAAGATTAGAGGGGATGGGATCAAGTGGGTATGTTGATGGAGAGAATGGCAAAAGAAGTGAGTGGATTTCTGCATCTGAGGAAGGGATGAAAAAAGACATTGGTGGGTGGCTAGGGAGGAGATGAGAGGGTGGTGACTGAGTAGGAGGAGAGGTGATGATATAGGAGATGGAGCTCCTAATTTAGTCAATCTTGGAAGTGAAGAAGTTGGAGTCAGAAATGGAGAGAGGGAGTGAGCGAGGAGGGGGAAGAAAAGAGAGTTGAGGGTGGCAGAGAGACGGCGGAGTTTAGACGATTGAGAGAGGATGCGGTACTTAAAGAAGTATTGCTTGACAAGGGTGAATGCAGAGCTAAAACAGGGGAGTATGAACTTGAAGTGGAGAAAGTCTGCAAGGGAACGGGACTTCCTTCAGAGGCGCTCTGCAGTACAGGAGCATTTCTTTAGGATCCGAATGAACAGGAAGAGTTAGGTTTGGGGGTTGGTGTTGCAAATGAAGACAGAGGAGGGAAGGCAGGCAGCATCAAGGGCGGAGGAGAGGACACTGTTTTAGAGAAAGGTGGCTAGATTAAGGCAGGACATGGTGGAAATTAGTGCAAGGAAGAGATCAAGAGAAGAGGTGAAAGCTACAACATCAAGGGAATTGAGGATCTTTCGGGAAAAAATAAGTTTGCCAGACAGGGAGCATGATCATGAGAAAACAAGGTCAAGGGAGTGGCCCATGTTGTGGGTGGGTGCAGAGGTCCACTGTGAAAGGCCAAGGGAGGAGGAGAGAGAAAGAAGATCGGAAGAAGAAGAAAGTTTTGAAAGAAGAAAGTTTTGTAGTGCTGGGTCTGAAGGATTGTCAACGGGGATGTTGAAGTCACCTTGGGTAAGAGTGGGGAGGTCAGAAGACAAAAAGTGGGGGATCCAGGCTCCAAAGGTATCAATGAATTTAGAGGTGGGGCCAGATGGGGGTTGACAACAACAACATGGAGATAGATGGGGTGGTAGAGTCAAATCCAGTGCACGTCAAAGGTTGTGAAATCGAGAGAGGGCTCAGGGTTTATGATGCTAAATGTGCAGAAAGGTGAGAGGTGGATGCCCACACCACAGCCAGAGCATTTGCCAGGCCTAGGGGTGTGGGAGAAAAACAGACCGCTCCTTACAAGCCACTATGAGGAACAAGAACCCACACTCACAGACAGAAAGGTTGAAGAACACAGCTAAGTAAGAAGGATAAACCAGGATAATACCAGGATAAATATTGGCACCCACAGGGGATTAGCAGACTCCCTATTACACACTGCAAACAAAGGATGTCACACAGTGGAGACAGCGCTGAGGAATGGAATGCAGAAACACGATTACGCACTCTGACAGATGAAATATACATAGGGTTACTGGGAATGAATAGATTGAGCCTGCAATGAGATTCAAAACACAGCCACTCAATCTGGCAGATGACACGCACAGAATGGTGAGGGAGACAGACAAAATCCACAAATGAGACTTAAAAACACAGACAGTCACTCTGGCAGATAACACACAGACTGGCGATGAAAACAGACAAAATCCACTAATGAGACTCAGAGACACAGCCACTCACTCTGGTAGATGACACAAACAGAATGGAGCTGGAGACAGACAGATTCAATGAATGTGACACAGAAACACAGACACTTACTCTGGCAGATGACACACACAGAATGGCGCTAGAGTCAGATGGGAAAGACTCAGAAACAAACATAGTGAGCTCGCGGTGCACATCTGAGCAAGACGCTGCCAGCACAAAAACAACAGATGGGTAAAAGGACAGGACACCATGAGGACCGGGAGGTATGGCTGTGTGGAAGGCAGGATACTGGAGGTAGGAGAGGAGAATTACACAACAAAGATGAGAATAACACAACAAAGACATGATAAATCATTACACACACAATCCAAAACTAAATATGAGCGGAATCTGTGAAATCCGACAGATCTGAATTTTGGGGTTGCGAGTCAAAACGAGGTACAGCTCAGATCTTCCCACCAAATTTGAATTCCAAATCGAGTCAAAGCGCCATTTTCGTAGAAATGCCGGATCTCACTGTTTTGAATTTTTCAGCATGAAATATCCTGTTATTTTTTAGCTCCTTTGTGCCCAACCCTGGTTACATTTTTTGCATTGATATATATATCTCTCTTGACATGTAGTAGGTATGATTGTGCCGCCACAAAGCAAAGGGGCGTGGTCAACTCATTGGGGGCGTGGTCAAACAACATAGATATATATCCCATCTTGTTATGCAGTAGGTATTATTGTGCTGCCACGATATAATGTAATCTATATACAATCTATATATCAATATAGAGAGAGATGTG
>WWET01004445.1:38055-52165 GCA_011038615.1 Limnodynastes dumerilii | reverse complement strand
AGTTCTGCAGCAGGGCTAGGCACCAGTTGACAGACCGGCAAATATACATCCCCAGTCACCTGACACCGGAGACTGTATGGTGCACCTCACTCCGATGGAGTGGCAAGGTCCACAGGTCACCACAGGAGTCACTCGCGTAGCAGCAGCTTTCTCCAGCACAACATCAACCCAGCAGCAGTCGGTAATCATCGTGGGTGTTACACGCTGCATATGGCAGCAGCGTGTAATCATGCCTCTGTAATTTTGCTGGGTACTCCAGTCCTGATTTCCCCTGCAGCATCTCTCCCTGCTAGGTAACCTGCTTAACCATCCGGCAGCTGGATTACCTTAGCCTTGTTGTCATGTGCATTTAGCAGCCAATGGGGATGTGGCTCTCCCTTTAATTAGCTGCCACCTGTTACATTCTGTGCTGGTCATAGATTCTAGTTTCTCTGTGTTTCTGTGCCAGTCTTGCTTGCTCTCTCTTTGCCTTGTGCCTTTGTGCTTTTTTCCTTGATCTTGAGTGCCCTGATTTATTCCTGCCCAGTTTCCTTGCCATTGTTCCTGTTTTGTCTCTGGTTCCCGCACTCTCTCTCCTTGGTGTTTTTCCCCATATCTGTGTATTCCTCATTTTCCCTGTCTGACTGTGTCTGTTAACCCCTTGGGGGTTCCCGCTGTTTGAGTGTGAGTGTGATTGCCCCAGTCTGTACTGTACGTCCAGTCTGTCCCGTCAGTCCCATCTTGTCCTCAGAATCCGTTCTGTGTTTTTTGTATTGTTAGTCCCGGTGTGGTTTCTTCTGACCGGCCTGTTTCCCACTGCTATCTTCCTGCTGTCTAATCTGATTTTCTAACTTGTCCTTCCTGTTCCTCTCCCGGGTTTTCTCTAAAGGTGAGTATCCTGACGAGTCCTACCAGCTCCAGTCCATCCCCACCTTCAGGGGCTCTGGCGAAAACTCAGACAGACATCAGGCTCTACAAACCGGTGAGTTACCCGCTCTTTACTTTTCTACCCTCTGGTCACCCTGGTCCCCTGTCGGGGTAAACCCGGGGTACCATAACAGTGGGGCTGGCAGCAGTGCATGAACAAGCCCCGAACTCCAGGCACTATGTGCACTTTAGAGCTGTTTATAGCCTGGTTACACATCCAGTCACTTCCACAATCAGGCCACTCCCCCACATCATGTATTTTATGGGCAATTTTAATGAATAAAAGGTTATTGTACCATGAAGTACCCTCTTTTAGAGCTTTCATTTTTAGAACTCATGTGAACATTGGATCGATCTTTATTTGTTCCCATCAAGCAGTTCTGCTACTATCCTATGAAAGACATTGTTTAGTGTTCACAAAAATTTGGTTTTCCAAAGAAATCTAACTAAATGATCATTTGCTGTTTCAGATAATACTGTAACATCGTTGGAAAGTACACAATGGTAAGATGTTGGCTTAAACTGCCATTTATAATGTGATTAGCATGATAATCAGCAGAAAAAGCCCCACTGTGTGCCCTGCTTAAGTGCACTTGTGTTAAAGCAGACAATCAGTCGGATAATTAATGTTTGTGTGTGTTGATAAATTTCTGTGCTTTTGTTATCTAGAGGGGTGCAACTTCCATAACACTAGATCTAGTGGAAGAATATTTTGCCACTGGATTCTGCATTAAGTAGATCAGTGTCAAAGTTTCTGACTTGGACCTGCAACAATGAGGTCATTGTGATGAGTCAATTTTTGTTCACAGCATAGCTTTGCCTCCACCTTGAAATCAGTAATTAATTATATTACCAGCAGAGTGGTTGCTGTTGTGCAGTGTAGATAACACAGCTCCAAGGTAAAAGATCATCTGGATCATCAAGAGAATTTAGCTTCACTCTGCTATTTCATGGCCACCATGAAGTCACCAAGTGGAAGATTATTTTAAACCAAAGGTCCATGCATCCCTAACTTACTGCCACTAATGTTGGCATTATGTTGAGAGAGGCCATGGTCCTTAGCACAAGGCCATTGTAATTATAAAACACTATGCACCTGCAATTTAAAGACACTTGATCCTTATAGTGTAAGGGTAGTTTAAACGCATTTGGTAGCTAAAAATCTTGATCCGTGGTCTAGTGTAAGAGCAGTAAGCAATTTTTATGAAGTCTGTATTTGATTGAGGGTGCTAGACCCTAAGCTGACAATAAATTCTGTTTAGAATTTTTAAGGTCATGTGTCATGTTAGGGGTAAGCAGACATGGCCTAAGTTTTAGGAGGGTGTCAAATTTGTAAGAGGAAGTGTTGGAAGTAAGAGCTTTCTCTTTCAGGCTCTGTATACCAGCAGGAGAGCATCCATTAAGGTGACAAGATCCTCGGGTATGTATTCTTCTGTGTTCCTAATGGTACATATCAGGCCCAGGGTCTCATCTGCTCATACAAGCATGTGGCACATCATAGAAAAACAAGGAGTCTGAGGCTGTGATTACCTCACGTCTTTACCAGTAAAGCTGACACCAGCTTCCCTATTCTCGCCCTTCAGACTCTAATTTTCTATTTCCTTTCATGTATGTGAGGAAGACACTGCCTAAGTTCTCCTTAGTGTTCTTCAGGATTTAACTACTAATAATTGTTAATATTACTGGAGCTGATGGGATGACTGGCTGCAACTTGCAGTATATTACTGTAAGTGTTACATAATTTTATAAGTGTTATTTTCTAATACATGATGTATATAAATTGAATATCATCTTTTGTTTTTAGACTAGCTTACTTGAAGCTCTAAGTGTGCTTCTTTTTCTACATAAATATTTTATTGTCCGTTAGGTACTCACAAGACAAAATCACCACTCAATTTCTCTTCATCTCTTCATATAACAAAGAAGTAATAAGTAGGAAATACACTAAATAATGGATTTGACAATACTGCATCCCTATGGGGAAACATGGTTGTACATACTGCTAGGTCAATGAAAACAAATTTACTAAACCCCTAGGTAGCAGCATATTACAATTCTGAAACAGAATATGCTGCTTATTGTATGTTGGGACACCTGCAGACTCAGCAGATGTTGGATATATCCGGCAAGGAGTATAAATTACTGCTAGATGTACTGCAAGTTCTGTCAGCTGGAATTGGCTCAGGGATTTCCCCTGAATATTTCCATGGAAAATTATCAAGTTCACTGAGTAAGACAAAACAATAAAATCATACAAAACAGCTGGGGAGGAATAATATATTTACTGCTAGGCCGTCAGATATAACTATTCTACAATAAGGGGGGTGTTGCCAAAAATGTAGGAAAGGGGAATGAGACAAGAGAGGAGAAATAAATAAAGTGTTAAGAGGAAAAGGTGATAATAATCAGAATAAATACTGCATCATATATAGGAAATAGTTGATAGCCGTAGAATCTATGCATATTCATGCAATTTAACTTCATTCTCTGTGTATTTAATGTTTCTGCTAATATGTGTTAGAGGGGGCATATCAACTCAATGAACACAATTCACTGTTGTCATAATAACTGCTGTATTGCAGTCCTGTTAATAACTTCCTCTTGCAGGAGAGTGGTGCATCAAGAATGTTTAGAATTTTAGTTTAGCTCTGTGCAGCACTGAATCCAAATTCATCTAGGTGCTAAAGCTTTACTTTAACCCCATTAAGCAACTGGCTTGCTGGAGGACATTTGAAGAAATTTGTAGAAGAAGCCATCAGTAACTTTAGCTGATAATCTAGTCCAGTCTGCCATCTTAAAGGTTATTTGGCTCCCGCTCCAGCCTACTGCTATAAATTGGGAAAAAAAAACAATGAGCCTGATCCAGAACAACGCTTCGAAGCGAATTTACACGTGGCGGAGACGTAAAATCGCTGTTTAGAACGCAGTGCACATGCGCACCATAGAAAATACGCACATTCACGTAGCGTAATTGTGAACGTATGGGCCATTCACGTATGTGTCACGTAAATACTTACGTGTGGGCATGCCAAATTTACGTTACTCCAAAATACATCTGAAATACGTGAAGTAGGCGGGGGTGGTATTTAAAGTGTACAGTATGGGCGTGCTTAGCTGCGTAAATTCGTTCAGCCCATACGTACGTGTGCGTATGACAGCGGTTACGTGTGAAAAAGTTAAGGTAGGGTTTGGGAAGCGTATCTTGACAAAATACGTCCGTGCAAGGGGTGTGCCGAGGGGAGTGTAGCGAACTTACGTGCACGAAAATACGCTCCGGGAATAAACGTACGGCACACGTTGTTCTGGATCTACCCCAATGATTGTAAGCCTCCTTCTGCTTATAAGCATAACATACTATCATTTAAACAGTCTGTTTTTGCTTAGGTCATTGCTGACTGTCACAGATTTGCTGTTGGGGACGTCACATAAAAGGTTATCTTTAATTGCAATCACTCCATAATGCAGGGCCTTGAAATATCCTCAGACAATTCAATTGACAGTCTTTCAAACTGACAGGCAACCTACTGTATTGGAGACCAGCTGTGATAGGTGCAATACCAGAAAGGTGAACTTACTCAACACAATTCTGCCTGCACAATACATGAGTTACTTTAATTTGGGACTCTTTTTTAGTTTAAGATTCCAGAGACAACACAACTATTTAGTTAGACCTACTAGGTTGTACATTGGACTCTGAAAAAGCAGTTTTCCCCTCCTTCTTCAAGGAAGAGATCAATCTTAACTTAACAAGCAGCAGACTACCTAGTGGACGAAAAATAAACAGATGGAGGATACCTTTGCAGCTTCCAATTTGGACTTACCTACTTGACTGTAGCTAGGAGTGGTATTTAAACATATAAAGCAGCTGGTGATATACAAGAAACAAGCAGGAAAGTCTCCGGAACCGATTGCACATCTGTGAGGGAGGGAATCTTTGAAAATTACCACAGTGATTAAAAAAGAAAACACAGGGAACAAAGAAGATAAATAAAGAAGATAAAAAAACAAAAAACAGTTTTATACACATTAGACCTGATCCAGGTCTGTACGTCTGTACTTACGTGTCCAGATTCCTACCCTAAAGTTTACAATCAGCTATGCGGCCGCTGATCGTAACGGGGCCCGTTCCCTAATTTGCATGCCTATCTCAATATCTATCTATCTATCTATCTATCTATCTATCTATCTATCTATCTATCTATCTATCTTATTCATATTCATATTCACCAACAGAATTTGCTTAAATACACAATTTTAATAATTCACACATGTATAAAAACAGTAATCTGCTGTATTCACAATCTTCACATTTGAAATTCAGAATATTAGTACACTGTTATGAGACTGATGCTCCAAGGAGCTGAGTCAAATTTCCAGGTAGTGTTTGCCAGATCTCCTTATGGTGGGGATGAACTTTGCTGCACCCCAGTAGTAGGTCTCAGCCCTCAATGGGCAATTCCAAGCTAGGTTGAGGGACAATGAGACAAGCAGATAATGATAGATGTCCACACGGCCAAGCTAGGAAATAAGGGTAAGTATAGTGGGTGAGTACAGCTAGAGATATACTGCACAGTATGCGCAGATTACACAGAGAGCCAGACAAAGTACAGGGCAGAAAGTATGCAGAGAGAGTTCAACAGAATGAGCACAGGCAGACTGTTACAAACAGAATGGTGCAGGAGGAAAGCACCAAAAGCACAATACACAGATGGTTCAAGTACAAACAGGCAGACTGGATAAACTGAAAGTTGGTAATAATCAAAGTACTGGAGGTGGAAGCACAAAATGCAGAAGAGCACAAATAACAGACAGACCAAACACATGGGGGCACTCACACATGCAGGAAGTAAAGGAAAAGGGGAACAGGTGCACTAAAAACCAGAAGCTATGACCAGCAAGTAGGGTATCAGCTGACAGCTTATTAAGGGGAGAGCCACATCCCTATTGGCTGCTGAATACACACAGTCTAATCCTCAGCTAGGGCATCCCAGCTGCAAGATAAACAGCCAGGATCTTTTAGTAAGGAGGCATGCTGCAGGGGAATCAAGGACTGGAGTACCCTGGTATAGTACTATGATCTCATTACAGGTTGCTGTCATACTGCAGGGTGTAGCATATACACTATAGAGTGTTGAACAAGTGGATGGTATCAAAATAAAGTAGCTGGTGTAAAGAATTAATACCATGGTATAGAATAAAATTCAGCACTCCATAGTGTGTACTGATATTTTAAATTTCATATGTGCCATCAAATGAAGATTGCAGAATATTATGGTTTTTATACATTGCAGGGCTAGCCATGCTAATTAAGTGCTTGAGGTGGGGAGAGGCAGTTCAGCACAGATCAGCGTCTGTGTGGACATAGATCCATGCGGTTAAGTTAATTTAGGGTTCTGAACACTTAAGTGTCCAGAACTCTGTAAGAAGGAGGAGAGTGCCAGGGGTACTCCTCTGTGCTTAATGACAGATCTCTGTGTATACGTAAGCAGAGATCTATGACTATTGTCATAAATACCCTGTAATTTACATAGATCACATTCTGTTCTGACAATATACCAGCCAAATATCTGTACAGAAATTGACGCCGAGCACATCACACACTCTGCCCCAAAACTGTACCAAAATATATCCTCACTTGCATGTTCAAGGTCAATAGTTTTAGGTTAAATATCTGCATGATAAGTGTGCCTTTATAGGACTTTTCATTCAGTGTGTCAAGCTCAACTATTGCCTCAAAAAGGGCTGGATACAGAATTAGTAAGGATAGGCGAATTTTGTATGTTGCGTATGGAAATCACTTATCTGTTTTTATTGCACATGAGCAGTTAAAGGAATTCTGCATGGGACAGCATCCATCTTAGATACACATGGTGGGCATAGGTATTAAAATTGTACAGTAAGGGCTTGTCTAAGCCCTTTCTTACAATCCAGTACAATACTTAAGATAAGGTGCAGTTACTGTGTAAGGTGTAGTGTAAGGAAGAGGGTCTATGTTTGGTTATAATGCGTAGTGTATTGGGGGTGTATGTGTGGTTATAATATATAATTTAAGGGGTTGTATGTGCGGAGTGTACTGTGTCTGACCACTCCCCAAACATGGCCGCTGCAGGCTATTCAAATGCAGGTAGTGTCTTAACAGAGACCTCCTGTGTACACATATAGCAAATGGATAGGGACTCACCTACAGCAGGTGCCTTGACGCTGGGCAGGTGAGCTTAAACCAATATAGCTATATTGTGAACTAAACCTCCTTTTTATTTATGTGCTGACACATAGTGTTATTTAATGTATGTTTGGAGCGCCGGACCTTTTTTGTTCCTTGTATTTACATAGTGGTCACTTTGGTCCTTGGGTATATCTGTGGGGTGTAGTGTAAGGGGTAAATATGTGTGGGGTGTAGTGTAAGGGGGTCTATCTGCGGTTATGGGGCCAAATTTAGTTCTAAGGTTATCCGACTTCCTCATGCAGAGAGGGGGATGTAACATTAATTTGCATGCCTAATCCCCACACGAGGGGCAGAGATAGACATGCAGATGAAGGTAATTGGGAAATGGAATGCAGATTCATGCTGAAATTTTAAGAGAAGGTTCTAGACAATTAAGTATCCAAAACAATGCATGTGAGAGTTGGGTGACATTGGAGTTTACACCTATCTCTAAGTGCGTACGGAGGTCTAGACCAGATCCATGATGTCCAATGTAATGGGGTGTATATATAGTAAAAGGGGGTGTAGTCTAAGGATGTGTATGTGCAGGGTGTAGTTTAAGGTGGTGTATGTGTGGTTATGATGTGAAATGTAAGGTGTTGCATGTGGGAGATGTAGTATAAGGTAGTGTATGTGTGGTTATGACATGAAATGTAAGGGGGTGTATGTGTGAAATGTAGTCTAAGGTGGTGTATATGTGGTTATGATTTTTAATGTGAGGGGACATATAAGTGGGGTGTAATGTAAAGGGGTTTATGTTTGGGGTGTAGTGTAAGGGGGTGTATGTGTGTTTATAATTGCAATGTAAGGTGTATGTGTTGAGTATAGTGTAAAGGGGTGTATGTGTGTAATGATGTGTAGTGTAAGAAGGTATATGTGTGGTGTGTAGTGTAACGTTGTGAGTCCCCACTAAGAAAAGCTTTCTTACAAAGTAGGGAATTAGTATTAGTCTGCAAGAGGAGGACATAGGGTTAGAAGGCGGGGGGGACTTAAGGTTAAGCTGTGGGAGGGTGGGACTTAGGGTTAAGCTGCGTGAGGGGGGGATTTAGGGTTAGGGTTAGGGAGAGGGTTAGGGGAAACTTACTTTGCTTTCAGAGCACTGTGTTCGGTGCTCAGGGGAATGATTGCTATGTCTCATCGTGGCATAAGCAACGATATCCCAGCCAGTTCCGAACTATTTTGATAGGGCCATTCGCTATGGGGACCCACACTCATAGTTTAAGGGGGGTGAATGTGTGGTGCAGTGCAAGGAGGGTGTATGTGTGGCGTGTAGTGTAAGGGGGGTGTATGTGCAGTAATGTAAGTGAGTAGTGTAAGGGGCCATATGTATGGGGTATAGTTTAAGTGGGCGTATGTGTGTTATGCTATGTAATGTAAGGGGGTGTATATTAGGGGTGTAGTGTAAGATGGTGTATGTGTAGGGCTTAATGTATGTGTGGTGTATGTGCGGGGTGTAGTGTAAAGCAGTGTATTTGCGGGTTATAGTGGAAGGGGTGCATGTGTGGTTGTGATTTGTAGTGTAAGGGGGTGTATGTGTGGTGTGTAGTATAAGAGGGTGTTTGTGCGGTGTGTAGTAAGGCAGTGTATGTGCTGGGTGTAGTGTAATGGGGTTGGTATGCTTATGATTTGTAATATAAGGGGGTGTATTATGAGATGTAGTGTAAGGTGGTGTATGTGTGGGGTGTAATGTAAGGATGTAATGGAGTATAAATATGCGGTGTAATTTTAAGGGGTGTATGTGTGGGGTATAGTGTTAGGGGGTGTATATGTGGGGTGTAGTGTAAGGGGTATATGTATGGGGTGTAGTGTAAGGGGGAATATGTGTGGTGTGTTGTGTAAGCTAGTGCATATGTGTGGAATAGAGTGTAAGGGGGTTGTATGTGTTTAGTGGTTTTTAAGGGGGTGTATTGTAATGATTAGAACTATATTAAATAAGAATGTAAAGCTACAAATACTAATAGAGTACTTACAATCTTAAGCATCAAGAAAAACACATATACAATGTGGAACTCCCACTAAATCTAACTCTATGCTGTATAATTCTTAAACACCTTCTTACATCAATAGAAATCTTAATGCCATTACTTTTAACCAACTTTTTCAATCTGTGCAACAAGTTCTATCTCCAGTCTCTAATTTTCACTCTCCTGATATAGCAGTTTCTCATCTAAGCCATACCCTAGCACTTATCCTTGACCAAGTCATTCCAGTTACCCATCATGAACCATGATGACTCCAATGTCAGCCATGGCACACTAATGACAAACAAAATCTCTCCCGCAAAGCAGAACATTGTTGGCAGAAATCTCATTCTCCCAATTACTTTTTAATTTATAAAAACACTTGTCACACTTATAGAACTGCCCTGGACAATGTAAAAAATCCTACTCTTATTTCTACTCAGGCTTCTGATTATCCTCCAACTAACATACTATCCAATACCCTTCCTCCACCCTATGGCACAATGAAGCTGCGGCTTCTTAAGTGCAGTCCTTTAGGAAATGACCTACTATCATAAGGTTTGCACATCCTCTAGTTTGGAGCCTTTCTCTATCTTGCTCTTTTAGCATACATTTAAACCCTTTAGAATGTGGTTAAACTACTTTCTTTAAATGGTCCAGGTCTAATATTCCCCACACAAGTGTAGCCCAGCTCTGTTAACTTTCTATGAATAAGGACATTGGGCTGGATCCAGACTGTTGTTAGTAAGTGCTTGAACTTAGTTACTATGGGCTAAATCATGTTTATTTTAGGGGGAGTCAAGTTAATTGTATTCTCTGCATGCAGGGATATATCTTTGAATTGCTTACTGCACACAGACACTGACCAGCTTTACTATCACACCGTTATTTAGACTTGGGATAGGAAACATCAACTCTCAACTCTAATACTGTTTGCAGCAGATGAAATATGACTCCCCTGCAATCACCATGGTTTAGCCCTTAGTAACTAAGCTCAAGCACTTACTAACAGTCTGGATCCAGCCCATTGGGCTGGATCCAGACCTAGTTAAGTGTTAGAACTTAGTTACTCCTGGGCTAAGCCATGTTGATTGCAGGAGAGTCATATTTCATCTGTTGCAAACAGTATTAGCGTTGAGAGGTGATGTTTCCCAGCCCATGTCTAAATAACAGTGTGATAGTAAAGCTGGTCAGTATCTGTGTGCAGTAAGCAATTCAAAGATATACCTGCATGCAAAATACAATTACCTTGAGTTAAAGCACTTAACTAGGTCTGGATCCAGCCCACTGTAGCAGTTCAAGAGACACATATTACTTCAAACCCCCCCTCCTTTTTAATGATAACCGTTATCCTATTCGTTACACAGAAAATGGCCCTTCTAATAGAAATGGGGTTGCAATCCTCTGAGTAAAACTTAAATTTGACCTTAAATTTTAAATTGAGGATAAAAATGGGCGTTACATTATATGATGTTTGGAGAGCTCAGCAACACAAAAAGGTAATAGAGACTATTCTTATCTTAAATGTCCATATTTCTTACTCACATATATATCTTGTGCCAACAGACAGGTGGTCCCAGCAGCATTCCTCTTGTGTTCAGATTTTTCCTATCACTTGGTCCAACCATTACCCTTTATTGTGTGGCATTGGAATTTATTTCAATCTGAAGTCCTGCCAAAACCCTGGAGGCTTTCAGTCTATTTACTTACATCTAAGAGGCTAAAAAAGTGTTGTGGGATGCTTAAGATCCTTTTTTACACACTAACAACCCCTCAGTTACCCTTCTCTCAACTCATTGGTGTGTCCTATAAGCTGTAATACATGGTGTTCCAATCCAGATGGGTGCCAGATTTAAAAAAAACAATACCTCCTTGCGCAGGCCACTTTGGAGGCTAAAATTACCTTATTAGAACCAAAGGTCTCTGTAAAGAACTCTCAGTTGTAAGAAGTCAACTACAAAAACTACTTATGATCTGTACTAAAGTTGCTTTAACTAGACTTTGTCAAACTTATTATTTAGCCCGTAATAAAAAACTATGGGCCAGACAGGTGCAAAACCATATTAGGTTCCTGGACTCTTCTGGGGCTGTCAGAACAGTTAATCTCACCGAAAAACAAACAAATTTGCTAAATATTATGCCCAACTTTATAACCTGAACGAAGATTTACACACCTTCCAACCTATACATGATTCAATTAAACTATTTTTGGATTCTGATAATTTACCACAGAGGATGAATCCTCTGTTGCCAATCTCTTTGCCCCCAGGACCCTAGAGTATGTCATCAAGATTCATCCTAAAGCTATGACACCAGACCCAGACAGTTTTACTAATTAGTTTTATGTTACTTTCTGTAAAGACCTAGATCCCCTCTTCTTTTTTTTTTTTTATAAAACTTTTTTTATTGTATTTTCAAAACGCACATTGTGCCACATACATAATATCAAACATGAGAGTACAGAACGAGAAACATCCACATCATGAAATAGTTACAGTTTGTTCAGGGAGTTAAATCTTAAGTCAGGTATATACTCAACAAAAATCAGGTTACATGCCACTTAATAAGCCCGATTGGCCAGATATACAATAAAGGTCATTAGTTTATTTGCGTCATCCACCAAACTTTCGCTGCTCATATTATGCATATCTGTCAGACTGCCATCTCAAGGTTAAATTTCAAACAATTAACATTAAAACAATAAAATAAAAAAATTAGTCATTTCACCGACTGCGTCCTACTCTTGTCCCAAATGTTCTTCCCCACCCACTGAAGCCAGTGGCCAGGTCTATCAATTGTCTTCCTGTTTATTACATTCTTCAAGGATAGCTACTATTCATATTATAGTACTCAGATTATTCCATTTGGGGCCAATTCCTATAAATGTACCATGTTGTATACTCAAATATTTTTAAGATACGATATCGGATTTGTTCCAGGAGGTACTCTATGTAAGTGACCCACTTCTTATAGAAGCGAATTATACCCCCCTCCACGTCTGGAAGTGTGGCCATCCATTCCATATATAATGTCTCTAATAGAATAGATTTAATAGTACCTAGGAAAGGAGGAGTTTTGACCATCCATTTCTGCAGCATGGTCTTCTTTGCGGCCGTGACCATCACTGCAAGGAGTGGGATGGATTGTTTAACTTTTGAAGTAGTGATCCAATCTTCAAAGTTCGCTAGTAATAATGCTTGGGGATTTTGTGGTAAGTTAGTCCCAAGTACCGCATTGATCAGGTTCATGAATTTTCCCCAAAACTTACGGATTTTGCCACACTCCCAGAAGTTATAATAGAAAGTAGCCCCCCACATATGGCATTTGGGACATTGGCCCATCTCCTCAGGATGCATGTCTCTTCTCTGGGCTTGAGATATGTATACTCTATGAAGTAGTTTATAATGTACCTCCTGTAGCATTGTAGACCCCAATGCTTTAAGTGTAGAATCGTAATATCTGGTTAAGTCTTCAGGAGTAATATCTATAGCTGACCGAGACCACAGTTTGGAGCCGTCAACCGACAAAAGTTCATCCAATACATATCTAATATGAAACCGATGTGTTTCTAAAAATGTGATCAATATGTTAAAAGTTTTTGGGGTAAATTTTAATTGGGATTCCACTTGGCTTGCGTAATGCCTCGCCTGGAATTACATAAATAGTTGGTTGTTCAGAATATCGAATTTGTTGCTATTTTATTCAGCCACCGCAGTTTGTTAAATTATCAGCACTTGAGGGCTTCTGCGCTACCACTTGTTTCTTATCAGAATATCGAATTTGTCTTTTAGGTACTGAAATGATCTAATATCGCCCCCCGGATCAAAGACATCCCTGATCTTACTAATGCCTTTATCTCTCCAAACTTTAAAGTTTGCATTTGTCATGCCTAGCTGAAATTGTGGGTTATCCCAGAATGTGTTGTACATAGAAGTCCTTGGAAAGCTGCACAGTTTTTTGTTCATTTTCACCCATAAAAAATATGTGTCTTTGAAGACAATGTTATTCATTATATATTCTGGGATTTGAGACTTGGATAAGTGTAATAGGGCAGGCCATGTATATGGTTTAACCGTTTCCGCCTCCAACCTTTTACATGTGAAGTGCTGTCTGTCAAAAAGCCAGTCGGTGATATATCTAGCAAGAGCACCATGAGTAAATGCTGAGATATCTGGGAACCCTAGGCCTCCATCCTTACGCTTAAGCTGCATACGACGCCTCGTGACTCTCGCTTTATTGTTCCCCCAAACAATATTTGTCAAAAGTTTCATATATTTTTGTGTGTCTCTCCTGGATAATGTCAGAGGTAGCATTTGTATGAGATATGCTATTTTTGGGAACAAGATGCTCTTGACTAGGGACATTCTACCCAGCGTTGACACCGGCAACCGGTTCTATTTTTGGGTATATTCTGATATTTGGTGTAGAATTGATGTGTAATTGGCTTTATATAAGGAACTTGTCGGAGACATGATGTTACCAAGGTATTTAAATTTAGAAGTGGCTAGTTTAAAAGTTTGGGAGATCAACACATTGTCTATCAATTGTTCAGAACCAGGGAGTAGGAGGACCTCTGATTTATTTAAGTTAATTTTATACCCCGCAAATTTCCCAAAGTCATGTATTATTTTCAGGATCATAGGTATAGATGTTTCTGGGTGAGAGACTAGCAGAAGCATATCGTCTGCAAAAATTTTTGACTCTGCTTCGCCAACTGTGATACCATGAAATCCAGGTGATTGATGTAAGGTTATAGCTAGTGGTTCTAGAGCAAGTGCGAATAACAAAGGTGATAGGGGACAACCCTGTCGGGTCCCCCTCTCAATCTGAAATACCTCCGATCTGCACCCATTTCCCATTATCTGCATGTATGGGGAAGTATATAAGGCCCTCAGAACCTCCGAAAATGATCTAGGGAAGCCGAAGCGGGACAGCGACTCCCAGACATGATCCCATATGACCATGTCAAAGGCCTTTTCAGGATCTAAAGATATTATTAATCGAGGGTCGGAGCCGCCATGCTGCTCCACCTGCTGAA
>WWET01004445.1:13095-34952 GCA_011038615.1 Limnodynastes dumerilii | reverse complement strand
TCACCCTATCGCTTTATTAAATGTGGACCTTAAAATTTATGTAAAACTTCTTACAAATCATATTAATCCTTTTCTCCCCATCTGACACATGCTGATCAAGTGGGTTTTGTCCCATCCTGCCAAGCATCCGACAATACTCGCCATCTTCAATCTCTTGGAGCTAATCTCTTGTAATAAGGATCAGTGTACATTACTTTCATTAAACGCAAAGAAAGTCTTTGATAGGTTGCACTGGATTTTTATGCAAGCAGCTCTTTGCAGATATGGATTTATAGATGAAATATTATACTCTATTTTTGCTCTCTACTCTAAATTTTTAGTAATGGTTTTCTTAAACTTTCAGTGTTTAATGAGCAGGCAATGAAATGAACCTTCCTCCAAGAAAAATACACTAAACACAAATAAAAACACAGGACAATGAATTAAGGGAAGGGTTAAAAAAACATTGGAATATTTATTTCAGTGGATTGGAAAAAGGAAGATTGGTTTTAAATTGACCAATTTGAATGATTTAATTTTCAATTTGATGTGGGCGACACAAAGCAAAATAGCAAGTACAGTAAAGTTAACATATTAACAAAACACAGCTCCAGCTTCTATATACGACTAAGCATGCCTCTTGGATGGAATGACCGAAAAAACGGCTAAGACTGCTCATACCAGAAAAGTCTCAGCAACCACTCACACGGCCCTCCTCAAAACAGCAAAGCATCGGGTGCCACCTTGAAATTCAAAGAATCACATTGCCTGCTTGCTATATATATAAACTGCCAACAGACTGGACCAAGTCTGGTGATGGTGGCCATCACTAACAAAAAAAAATTGAACTAATAAACTCTAACATATAACTCACAAAAATCTTCATCCCTATAGCAGACAAGTTGACACCATTGGGCCTGTAAAGGCAGGACTTATCATACTTAATGCCCGGGTGATAAATAACATGCCCCCCATGGGACAGGATACATTTTTTTTTAATCAGATGTTTTTTATTAAAGGTTTTTTCAGTCAGCAACATTCATAATCATATACATGGTCATATTATATAATACAGAGCAAGAAACAGGTAGAAAATGAAAAATTCAATGCTGGATGGATAGAAAACTTTAACCACAGTATAATAATACAGACATATGTGTGTACATAATCATACATATACTCGTAGATAATAAATAAGTAATTACTATTAATTACATTGCTACGCTATCAGGAGAAGAACTCCCATAGTAAGATTAGTCAACCCAAGTATCCCAAACATTATTAAGGGGCAGGAGAAATTTTTGAATGGATACCTTTACCTTCCGACCACAATGTCCATCTGAAATCAACGGACTCCTCCAGATATCGGCCATGGGCCAAGGAACACTTAGATGTCCAATAGGTAAAGGAGTTGACCAATTGTCAAAAACTTACTACTGCCTGTGACCAACACTAAAAGAGTATGCGAGAAAGAAATTAATTATGTAAGTAACCAAGAACACATAACCAAAGACTAAAGCTGCTAACAATATATACACATCCTGACTAAGGATTAACAGGCAATGCTGTCAGCTCCTGGGTGAAGGTAAAAAAAGGTAAATTTTCTATTTAGGGGGAATTAAGTGTTGCCTAAGGCCAAGTGGAAAAAATTCACTTCATGCCCTGCAAATGCAATAAGCAGCACCGACTAATCCAGTACCTATCCAAGGCCTCAGCAGGGAGGGAGGAAAACGCAAGAGGAAGGGAGGAAAAAGCAAGGGACATACTAGCTGCAACCTGAACCTCCACAGACACTACACTGCTGGGTGTTCTGTGGCTGGATAAATCTCTTGTAAGCCAAAGAGTACTACCTTCCCAGTGCCTGGACATCCGCCACCAAGGCGCCTTTCTCAGCAGCTAATGTTGCAGCCCCAATGAGAAAGGAGAGTGTTCCGAACACAGCATCATTCAAGCTGATCTCCAGCAAACATCTTTGATTAACAGCTCAAAACTTGAAGTGAAAAAGAAGCACTCCGTCTACATGCATGAGCTAGACAGGCTAACCATCTGTCTGAATTCGCAAGTATTCTGCGCTTAGAGACACCAGACAGATGGTTACATCTGAAAAAATGGTAAATCCTAGCGCTCAGTTTTATGGGTAGGACAGTTGAGGGCTGCAAATGCAGAAACTATTTATACGGCCGTATATTAGACGTATAGACAATAAAAGTGGTTACCAAGGGTAACTGATTACTGCTGCGCTCATCTATCTGTCTACACCTTATCACACGAAATGTTGTAATAGATAGGGAGGGGGAGGTGGAAGTAACAAGGTGGATGTAGTAATGTGTGTGTTATCCCTGAATCCGGAGAGGAAAGAGATCTGTCTCTAATTCACCGTTCAAGAACGTGTGGAATTAGCAGGTTACACAGTTCGAAATAAGTAGTAACCCACTTTTTGCACACCCTGAGGAAGTCTGCAAGACAGACGAAATGCGTTGGAGAACACCTGTACTGATTTTAAAATAAAAAGAGATGTATAGCATTTGAAACAATGTCTTCTTTTATTGTAAGTATGATGACCGTTTTTCACTAAAACGTCTTGTGAAAAAGTTATCTGCACCAGTCCGTCTCTTCTTATCTCCCACTGCCCAGCTGCAAGTTTCAAATCCCCCGCCCCCCCTGACGGACCGGAGCCGAGGTGAAGGATCCCGCCAGAAGGAGATCGCGAGGGACAGTTACCGTAACATCAGCTTCAATGGCACTAAAGGAGACAGAGGAAAAATACAACAGCACCACAAGCATTGAATTACCGACAAACCAGCAGTATCAATCAGATCATCTATCTACTCATCATTTGAAAAAGCAACGAAAGACATCTCTACACACTGCACACGGACTCAGCATCCATAATCAGCTAAGGCGGTGAGTGAAAAACTGTTCATTTCTCCTGTACCCACCACCTATGCTTAGCTGAGGAATTATATGCACTACCCTCATTTGAAAAACAGAACTTTGAACCTACCAATCCCTAATCCATTTATTCTACATCATTTTGAACTGTATAACCCGTTATTTACAATTTGTCCTGGACTGTGGAATTCGATAACTACCTGTAACCCTGAACTGTGCAACCTGCAGATTCTACACTACCCCGATCTATACAACCCGGTAATTCCACACATTTTTTGAACTGTGTAACCTGCTAATTCCACACATTCTTGAACGGTGAATTAGAGCCAGATCTCTTTCCTCTCCGATTTCAGGGATAACCCACATATTGCTACATCCACCTTGTTACTTCCACCTCCCCATCCCTATCTATTGCATTTCGTGTGATAAGGTGTAGGCAGATAGACGAGCGCAGCAGTAATCCGTTACCCTTGGTAACCACTTTTATTGTCTAGATTGTTACATCTGCGTTCTTTGACAGTGACAACCAACAGGGCGCCCTCATGCTGTCTGATCTGTATTGATAACATATATACACTGTAGCACTTTAGCTGAATGGCGCATGTTCACCACCAGCAAGCCTGATGAAAGGGAACATTTGGAGGGGGCAACTTACTCACTCAGCACAAAGTCACACCCAAAGGCAACCAAGAAAGCGATCTTGAACAGAACCACATCATAAAGTGAATGCTGTGACTAACTCTGTAGCCCCCCGAGGCGAGCTAGAACGGGTGCAGTAATGTGCCACCAACTGTCAGTCTGGCAAGACCGCAGCCTCGCTCAGCCTTTTAGTATGTGGGAAATAAGAAATTCCTTGGTAATGTCTACACGACCATGCAATTTGCAGTAAAAGGGCCCGCTAATGTGGTGGACATGTATGCCTTGGACTTACCTTTAGCATACATGCCCATCATGTATCTATGTAAACAGGTACTCTCACTGCCTGACTATCCCAGGCAGGAATTTAGGTGTGCAATCCAGACTGCCCATACTGCCTGGTAGGTTCTTAGTATGGTGGAAGACAGGGACTGAAAGGCAAGGGTTTCTAGTCCTGGGACACAACCTGCCATATATGAAAATGGAAGAGGGTCCCTGTTAAGGATGCTGAAGGGGCCAGCTCATGAAAATGGAGCCAATCATAACGACAGAGGGGGTCCACCAGACCATTGTCTACCCCGGGTATCACACAGGAAAGCTACTTCTTGATTTCTCAAGCACAGGTCACACAGCTCTACTGCTATCACTATTGCACATAAACCCCTTATGTACCCATTGCATTGGCAGTGAATGGCGCACCAATCAATGGCTAAGTATCCAAAACCCTTGTCACCAGCAGCATCTGTGTGTAGTTTTATAGTTTCAGTTAACAGCTGAAAACTTGAAGTGAAAAAGAAGCACTCCGTCTACATGCATGAGCTAGACAGGCTAACCATCTGGCTGAATTCGCAAGTATTCTGCGCTTAGAGACACCAGACAGATGGTTACATCTGAAAAAATGGTAAATCCTAGCGCTCAGTTTTATGGGTAGGACAGTAGAGGGCTGCAAATGCAGAAACTATTTATACGGCCGTATATTAGACGTATAGACAATAAAAGTGGTTACCAAGGGTAACTGATTACTGCTGCGCTCATCTATCTGTCTACACCTTATCACACGAAATGTTGTAATAGATAGGGAGGGGGAGGTGGAAGTAACAAGGTGGATGTAGTAATGTGTGTGTTATCCCTGAATTCGGAGAGGAAAGAGATCTGTCTCTAATTCACCGTTCAAGAACGTGTGGAATTAGCAGGTTACACAGTTCGAAATAAGTAGTAACCCACTTTTTGCACACCCTGAGGAAGTCTGCAAGACAGACGAAATGCGTTGGAGAACACCTGTACTGATTTTAAAATAAAAAGAGATGTATAGCATTTGAAACAATGTTTTCTTTTATTGTAAGTATGATGACCGTTTTTCACTAAAACGTCTTGTGAAAAAGTTATCTGCACCAGTCCGTCTCTTCTAATATAAAATACGAACGCACACGTGCGTATTGTTGGACGAATATACGCATCACGTAATACGTTAGTAGTTGTGGATCATGCGGACATTTGCTGAATACGAACGTTTGATTCACAAGTACGTTTTTTCCATAGTATGCAAGTGTCAAATAGTGTTGTAAGCTTAGAAATAAAGATTTGTATATGTGTATTTGTATTTGTATGTTATTTTTAGATTAGTACTTTTTTCTAAATATAACTTTCATGTCAAAATATATATTTAAATCTAGATCTTATTAATGTTATTTTGTATGTGTAATTTGTAACACAAACATATTTTGATCAATCAATGTGGCCAAAATAAGATAAATATTCCATCAAAATACATGTTGGATAACATATTTGTAACCATATTTTACTCCTGTCAATCATAAAAATAATAATACTAATAATCATAATATTTTTTTTGATCTATCGTAATAAAATATACTTTGTACAATGCTTCATTATGTACAGGTGGATATTTTTTTTAAATACACTAAAATATGTATCATTAATAAATGTCTAGTTAATCATATGTTTAATATAATGTAAGTTTAATGTAATGTATGTATATGTAAATGTTTATGTGGTGCATCCAAAACACAACAAATTTTTAAAAATTTTTAACAATTTATTCCAACAATAAAATCTTAATCAATAAAATAATAAAATGATTGTAAAATTAAACCAAAAAGAAACAAAATTAATCATGTAAAATATGGTATAAATGTATTAAAACTTGGGCCGTCTGTCCCATCTCTACCATCATGTGCAACATATTTAAAACTTCCTCATTGAAGGGGTCCATGTTTGGCACATCTGTTAAAAAAATAAAAAAAATACATTAGCATTTCTATTACTCTACAAAAATCATACTTACATTCAATACAATGAACATTCAATGAACATTGAACACACATGTCACATATTGCATGTTTTTTGAAAAATTGTTACCTTTATTTATTTTACTTGCTTCAACATCCTCATTTTTCAAAGTGCACAATGTAAAAAACCTTAGTACAATACTATTTAGCAATTTTTGGAGATAATAACTATACACAATTCAAGCTCCATGATAAAAGTACTGTGACATTTGAAATGTCATACATATTCCTGGTATGTCCCTAATTATTCTTACATAAATGACATTCTGAAACAAATAACATACTCAATTTCTTTTGTTTTACATGTTTAAAGATGCAGATGTTATCTAATTTTTTTTTTATACATTATTAACATTTTTCATAGAATAAAGTAAAAACATTAAATATTGTTTAAAAAATACACTTACCAATGACCCCTTCAATGGGTGCTGGCTGCACATGATGGTGCTGTGGATGCTCGTGTGTCTCCAGCTGCTGCTCCGGAGAATCATTTTGTGCCCCCAAAAGTTCAATATTGTCTTGCTCCTCCTCCACAGGGTCTGGCGAAAGAGAAGGCTGCACCAGCTGCTCCTCCTCCTCCTTCTCCTGGCGCTGCAGCTGGCGGCGGGCAAACTCCACCATTCTTTGTCTGTCCCGCCCTAATGGATATAAATAAATTATACACATGTTAATTAACAGAAAGACACTTAAGTTTAATAATGTTTAAAAAAAATGTAATAAACCATTTTCAAAAATAAATGCTTTCAAAATTTCTTGTTTCCTGCTTGATCATAGTTACTCTTTGCCTAATAACATGTCAAAGGTAATTGTCTGTGTCTTCAAACACCATCAAAGATTAAATGTGTCATTTGAATTTTAATGTCCCAAAAATAGGAAAATATCAATGTGAAATACATATCAAGACATTTGTATACCACACCCAGCATGTCCATCACTACAATTGCTAGGTTAAAAAATTTAGCCAAATAAAAAAAAACATACCTATATATCAAATTTTAGACTTTAACAACTGTAGTTTGCCAACATCATTGTAATAACACATTAAATTGTTGGACACAATCATGCTTTCACAAAAAAAAAAAACATTGCATAGTAAGCAGTACATAAGTAAAAACTAATGACTGAAAGTAATGATTGAAAGTAAATACTTACTCCGTGCATGCCATTGGATCTGCATTCGGACCTCCACCAGCAGATCAGGTTGGCGCCGCCTCAGATCTGACCACCGGCGCATAAGTTGGTCCACACGCCGGTGGACCTGAAGACGGTGTCTGATCTCCCGCTGTATGCGGTAGTATGCAGCCCTTACCGCAGCATTACAGCGGGGCTGGCGGAGATCGAACTGGTCCATAATGCGGACCAGGATCCGCAACTCACGCCAGCTAAAAGGCTCCGCGCATGCAGCTGCCATTTTATAATGCAAAGTATGAACTAACGCTAAGTGACGCTGCGTGACGTTGCATCATACTAACGCTGCTTTAGATCTAACTATGCCATTGGTTGTGTCTTGTAACGCCCACAATATATTTCAAATAAATTTCACTCATAAGCAGATGTACTTGTCAATCACCTAAGAATAAAGTTGACAGGCCTACACACATCCTGCAATTCACTACAATGTTCTCTAAAACGTTTGCTTAATGCATATAATCAAGTGATTTTTATGTGTGAGTCTTACACAGCGGTCATAGGTATAAGTGAAAGCACGCACAGGCGATTTAAATAAGACATAATGGAAAAACAAACCAATGAAAACAGTCAAAGCCATTAGCCAATCAGAGTGCAAATGCAACACGTAAAAAGGCGCACAATACCCACGTCCACGTGCGTAAGTACACACTGTGCTCATCATGGGTCCAAAGGGACAAAAAAGAAACCCTAACTTTACAGCACAAGAGGTTACTTTTTTAGTGACTGAGGTGATGGAAAATTTATATACAGAGGATGGTGAGAATTCTGCTCACCTGAGAGCAAATGTTTGAATTGGCATTCACTTTTGTCACCCTCTGCTCACCTGAGAGGAAGTGTGTGGAATGGCATTCATGAGCGTTTTGTCACCTACTCCAGGAAGATCAATCCAAATTGTATGTTCCGAACAGTAAAACTTCTAAAAAAAAAGGTAAGCTTATTATTAAAATGCTATTTATTCTATTATTATACCTTCATTTTCAACAAGTTGGCCTAACCAGACCTGAAATATATTGTTCTATAGTTAAAGTATATTTACTTTCATACACAGATGGCAGGATTTCAAAAATCAAATTAAAAAGAAAAAGTCAGAGAGATACGCTCACTCAAAACAAACAGGTGCTGGACCAATACCTGATACATTAAATTTCATGGAGTTAGAAAACTTTGCCATGCGTGCTGTGTCTACAGCTGAGATAGAGGGTGTTGGAAACCCATGACACCATGGACGGTCCACCACCAAGAATGTTTTAATTTTTATACCATGACTAACTAAATATCTGAAATTGATCAACATAGTCACATTGCATGATCCCTGTTATCTCATTTCGTTCTTTCATAGATATTAATGAAAGACTGGATGACACACAATCCCTCCATGATGAAGATGTAGCAAACCACACCACAACCTGCACAACCACCACCACCAGCTCTGACACCATCACCATCATCATCATCACCATTCATCCCATCACCTACACAACATGATGATGAAATTCCTGGCCCATCAACTTCAATCGGTGCCATCCAACATCGCACAACTCAAATTATCAACAAACTAGACCCCCTATATGAGCAAATGACCATCAGTAACAAGGCATTGGACAGACTAAATGATACATTAACCAGTATTAGAGATGTTATGCAAGCTTTCTTTGATTAAACTGGGAAAAAAGATACAATACAAACAATACCTGAGGCTATTCCATCAACATCAGCCAGGATTATCACAGATGTAATGCCAGCACCAGTCAGAGCATCCAAAAGATCTGCAGCAATGTGTGCCAACACGGAAATAGCCTATTTGGCACCCAAAACAAGATCTAAAACAGCACCATCACCAGCACCAAAAGATGGTGGGAAAAAAACTGCAAAAATAAGAGAGTGTTCAAAAAGTAAAATGTCACATAATCAAAAATGCTAAACATCATCTAGTCTTGTTGTTTATTAGCATTTAAATAAAAGCATAAAAAAAATTACTTGGTATTTGTTACTTTGTTACCATTTTTAAAATTTGTTTAAGTATAAATAAGATATACATTATTATGTAGTTTCACATTAGAGTTGAATTCAAGATTATTTATGACAACATCTTGTTATAATTTTTTAGGTTATTTCCCTTGATTGTCTTTAAATTTGTTTATTATAAAGATACTAATACTTACCTAAAAATATGTCTCAATCACACGATTGCTATAAGTACTGCTGCTATGAGTGGAGCCATGATGGAGTTCCTCCATAACATTTCCCTCCTCCACGTCAGCCTCAATCTCAAAGGTGAAGCCGTGTTGTATTGCGATGTTATGCAATATACAGCAACAACAATATCACATACCTTTACAGGAGCATGCATGAGGGCTCCACCAGACCAGTCGAGGCACCTGAACCTAGATTTTAATAGTCCAAATGTGCGCTCTATGACCTGTCTGGTGGCAGTATGTGCTGCATTGTATGCAATCTCTTGATCTGTACTGGCGTTCAACACTGGCGTTAACAGAAAGGGCATCTGAGGAATTTTTTATTTAGTAATCACATGTTATAAGTAAGGTTTCATGTGCATTTGGAAAATTAAGTACATTTAATTACCTAAAAGCCACGCATCATTACCAGTTTCAGAATATCTTTTATTTAATTTACGCCATATAGCTGAAAGCCGGATAACATGGGCGTCATGGCAACTCCCAGGATATTTGGCAACAACATTGCGAATGAGGAGGTTGGCATCACACACCACCTGGATATTCAGAGAGTGGAAACCCTTGCGATTTAGGAAAATCATAGGGTTTCCACCCCTTGGCACCAGAGCGATGTGCATACCATCCACGGCTCCTATAACGTGCGGGAAACCAGCAATCCCCCGAAATTGCTGTTTAATAGGCACAAGAGCTTCCTCACTCAATAGCATATTAATAAATTGGGAGACACGCAACAGAAATGCCCGCAAAAATTCCTCAAACACACGACTAAAGGAAGATTGGGACATTCCTGTTGCGCATCCCATGACCCTCTGGAATGTTCCAGAGGCACAAAATTGTAACACCGCCAGGAATTTAGTTAACGGTGAAATTGATGTATGTGCTATTATATGGGCCTGAAGATCAGATCTTACAATCTCCAAGGTTTTCAATATGACATGTGGAGGAAGGCGATAGTGGCGCAGAACCTCCTTGTCAGACACATTAAACAGACTGATACGTGGTCTAAAGATGCGCTCCCTGGTCCTCAGGCGATGACTCGGACATGGACGAAGGACCATGCTATGGAGCTTGTCCTCTTCTTCAACAGCAGCAGCCGCAACAATGATGTGAGACATCTGAAACATTATTAGAATGGCCTATTAAGGTTACAAAATAAAAAAAATCCAACAGAGATGAAGTCACTCAGGAGACTCAGGATAACACCAAGAAAAGTGCCTTGCCGGCCACTTATTTATTAAAGAACCGACGTTTCAGTCACATACCAGTGACTTTCATCAGGGTGTACATACAATAGAGACATTGGGCTGGATCCAGACCTTGTTAAGTGCATGAACTTAGTTACACCTGGGCTAAACCATGTTGATTTCAGGGGGAGTCAAGTTAATTGTATTCTTTGCATGCAGAGATATATCTTTGAATTGCTTACTGCACACAGATACTGACCTGCTTTACTATCACACTGTTATTTAGACTTGGGATAGGAAACATCACCTCTCAGTTCTAATACTGTTTGCAGCAGATGAAATATGACTCCCCTGAAATCAACATGGTTTAGCCCAGGTGTAACTAAGTTCATGCACTTAACAAGGTCTGGATCCAGCCCAATGTCTCTATTGTATGTACACCCTGATGAAAGTCACTGGTATGTGACTGAAACGTCGGTTCTTTAATAAATAAGTGGCCGGCAAGGCACTTTTCTTGGTGTTATCCTGAGTCTCCTGAGTGACTTCATCTCTGTTGGATTTTTTGTATTGACTTATTGAAGAGCACCTGGAGCAGAGACATATAACATGTTGGAGGATTGAATGTATTACATACATAAACAAAAATGGCACACATACAGAGAAGATTATGTATTGTATAGATAATATTCTTAGGTATTTTAAACATAATCATCTATTTAAAATTTTAACAAATAGTATGTATCAGAAAGATTTCTATTTTTATCCCATGGTAATTAACTTGCATTATGACAGTTCAGAAACAATTATAGGAGGTTTTTATGAAAAATAATTCCTAGTAATCAATTTGTCACAAACATGACAATTTAGTAAAAAACAAAATTAGACAATACACATAGTATTTATAGTATTTAATTAATATAATAACATATATGATTATATATATTACAAGCTTCTTCTTCTTCTTCTTCTTCTTCTTCTTCTTCTTCTTCTTCTTCTTCTTCTTCATAATATATATAATTATATTATGTTATTTTTTAAATTTATATTCTATTATATATTATTACTTGATATTATAGTTATTATACTAATTAATTATAGTATTGAAGAACAAAATAACAAAAATAAAGGAGTATAAATGAACATTGCAACATTTAACATTCACTTACATGACCAACAGGGCCAATCGAATACATGATGGGATATTAGGAATCTATAAAAAAAAAAAAAATTGCATGTTTAAATTATTTACCTTCAATTACATGACATACATAAGATATCAAAAATGTACACAATTATACATTCATAATGTGTACTTACTCAGAAATACTAAATATATTTTTCAAACAAACACAATCTCCAGATCCACTCCAACACCTCTCCAGATCAAGGAACAAAAGGAACAAGAAAACACTAGCAGGGTTGAAATTTATATAGATTGCACAATTAGGTCCTTGGTTCACATGTGTAGCCATTTTTTGTATTTTTAACACATTTATACTTTTTTACACAGGTGATGGGGGTTTTACAAAGCAAAGTGAGTTCCCATTTCTATGAAATCGACACTCACCCCCATTCAAATTAACTCAGGAGAGTTGACAGCAATTCTGTGGTGATTTACTAAATCTCCCCCTTAGTAAATACAGAGATTTGTATGTCACTCATGCAAAAAATCGCCAGAGCGATATAAACACTGGAGATTTAAATCTCCACTCATCTCTGGTGATTTGAGGGAGATTTTGCTTTAGTAAATCCGGAGACTTGCAAATTGTCGGTAAAGTACTGCAATCTCCGGCGATTTTACTCAAATCGCCCTTAGTATATGAGGCCCCAGGTCAGTGAAGGGAGGGGATGAAAAGGACCGACCATCTAGCCAGCCAATTACTCTTTTTCTGCCTAAGCTCAAGTGGGAAGTTCTGGGGAAAAACAATAGACACTACCCCCAAATTGGGGAGGCAGAATCCGTAGTTTAAACCTTGAAAAAATCTGTCCTCAATCTGTCCTCCCAGCCATTCCTCAATTTAAGGAGATTAATGGGTTACCTGGCTTTGCTTATATCCAGGTGAGCCACAAGCCCGGTAAGGAACCAAGGGGTTTATGGACTTTGGGCAGTCTTTAACTGGGTGACTGGCACCACAACGGAGACAGGCATGTCCATAGGTGCATTTGTCACCATGGGAGCACGAGGAATTGTTATAGCCATAACATTTTCCTCGCATGATGGAGTGAACCCTGGGGCCACTGTGCTGGAAACCTGGGAGGTGCAGGTGCCGGGGTGGGGGTAGGATAAGTGTTTAACCCGCCCTCGCGATATGTGACATGCAGTCACAACGTCAAGGTTTTGAAGCCACAGCTTAAGCTCAGCTGACTGTCATGATGTTTCCTAAAGGTCTTATCCTATTTGCGCCATGCAGGTCTCTTATCACGCACATAAATATTGTGTACTAAATGGAGGTAACTTAACATACCACTATATTCAGTGGGGCACGTGCACAGGTAACAATCTGCAAATGTTTAAATGCAACAAAGCCAGTTTTTGTAAGATTTACATTGATCCTCCCAAATTCCTTCTTTATACCTTGCCACCTTTAGGGCCTCTTTACCATCAGTGGTGATGGTAAATATGTCCACGTATCTACCCCTTTTGATCTTATCTGGTTTTCTTGGCCGCAACCCTCACTTGAGTGATATGTAGGATCAGTACACTAAATCCAACCCCACTTGTGCTGCCGTGGGGCCTAACAAAATAGGGGGCCTTTTATGTTGCCGCAACTCACCATCCTTTGAGTGCTTGCGGTGCTTACGACTCTTGCTAGTACAAGTGGATGCAGTAGAGGAGGAGGAGGTAGAGGACACAGAGCAATATTTGTGTATGGTGGAAAATAACTCACTTCATTTATATATACACTTGCACACATTTAAAGCACATGGCTCCTCACACAAGATGGACAGCTGGCGCGCACCAGGCTGCGGAAGTTAAGGTCGTGTCTGTGGCGTGTCACATGCTTCCATGGGGGTTCCAATCTTGGAAGGCCCCGCAGCACTTGGGCTGCCAAACGGGGACACTGGAGGTGGGAGAGGTAACTCTCGACCACACCCTGAGGCCCAACCGCCGGCTTACATCAGGTGGTGGGGTGCCGGGTATTATGTCAGGGTATGTGGTCTCCCGTTCCACACGGTGCTGGTCTATAGTCAGTGGAACAAGGTAAGGGGAGATAAAAAGATCAGGAGAGAAATTGCATAGACGGAATAAGGAACAGAAGGAAACAAGGAATAAGCAAGAAAAAATTTGAAGTTATAGGAACTACAATAAGGAAAGAGAAAAGCATGTAAAAGTAACTGTACTTATCTTTCTGGAGACGTCTGGACTACAGCCAAAGACAAAAAGAAGAAGGCCCTCCTCCATCCAGGGAAGCCTAATGAGGCCTCTAACAACAGCAGACTCCACCCAAAATTAAACAACCAGGGGGAGCTACAATTCATGCCTGTTCCCAAGCAGGAAGTTTTACCTCCTTTGGACTTAATTCTGCCCTCACTTCTTCATTTTCCTATCTCGAACATAACAAGACAGGGCTATCCCATGTGTACCCTAATTTTTGCATTGGTGATTGAACAATTGGAAGCTATGGTACACTGCTCAATCTTTCCTGGTATTAGAAGTGGTGATACCAACCATAAAATCTGTCTGCTCGCAGATGATGTTTTGCTTTTTACATCCAGTCCCGAGATCTCTCTGATAGAATTACAACTAATTATAAAAAATTCTCAGAGGCTTCCTTTTATAAGCTTAATATTAGCAAATCAGACGCTCCCATGCTTAATATTCCTACTGCCCTCCTATCAAGACTTCAACACAGCTTTTACTTCAACTGGCAGCCCAAGATGATTACCTACTTGTTCATATAGGACCTTATTCATACTTAAGAAGCTATGGTTTTCTGAAGTGCGATCCTTTAGGAAATGACCTACTACACATGCATAGTTGTGTATTTACACAATCTACAATCTATTTATGCAGATTGAGTAAGTGCAGACTTTAAAGACCGAACTTACAAATTTAAGAAGGAAGAGGCATGCCACAGCAACCTCTATCCTTTTTTGAGAAGAGCGGATTAGGGTGGGTATTTAAATTAGCCGGGAAAAGCATGGGGAAGGGATCTTAAGAAGGAAAATACAAACGGTGATCCCTTCCCCACTTTTAAGTGCCATAAGGTTCCTAAAAATGGGGGCAGGTTGAAGGGCAGATCAGATGAGTTAGGTGTGGATATTACATTGTAATGTGTCAATACTACTAACACAGTTCTCCACTCCTCAATAAAGACACGGCTCAGCTTTGAGGTCTACTGGCTGGAGCAAACTGCAACACTTATGATATCTTTACTCCCTAAGCATGATCCCATATTCGTACCTCTTGAGGTTTCATAAACTTATTCTTTCCTATATATGGAATTTCAAACCACCTAGTTTGGCTTTTGCTAGGATGACTTTACCTAAAACCTGTGAGGTATTAGCCTCCCCAACTTGTTTAAATACCAGCAGGCATGCTTGTTAATTGAAGGACTGGTTTCTTACTCCATATCAAAAGCTCTGGGTAGATATTGAATCTGCAGCATTCCCTGAATATCTCCTCTCTAACTATGTTTGGACTCCTAAATTCCTGTGTCCCTCAGGCCCATTAATGCTTTCTTCTACACATGCTTCATTAAAAGTATCGGATGACGTTGTCTCCAGAATAGAAGATTTGCTTCTAACTACTAATAATCTTTCCATTTTAGCTATATCTTAACTCATACCTGGGGCTAGATTTTATAGAACTCGCCGAAGATTGCCTGCAATCATTTGGCGAGTTGGAAAGCACTGAATTTACTAAAGTAAATTTAGACAAAAATCACTGGAGATTAAGGTAATTGAAACTCGACGTAGAAAACGGAGAAACTCTCGCTACGGAGAGTTTCAAAAGGAAACTCTCGCTACGGAGAGTTTCAAAAGGAAGAGCATACCAGCAGCCAGATGCCACCTGCCTCTTTAAATCTTGATGATGAGTATCTTACAATCTATTTTTTGTGGTGCCTCAGTAGTAGATGTAATTTAGTCTGTAAAGGGGTGGAAACAAATAAACATGTCAGTGTACTTACCTTTTTTTTTTTTAAATTTCAGATGTTCAGCAGAAGAATTAATGGAGCCTGAGCCAGAGGAACAACAGGATGATGAGGATCCAAACATATCAGAATTCTTCCTGAACATGCAGCCTGTTGATAGTGCGCCTCAGGAGCCCACATATAACATACCAACAAATGTACAACAAAACCCACCTGAACTAACCAACCAACAAGTGTTGCATCAAGTTGCAGCAACCATAGTAGAGATCCAGGAAAGGCAGTTTGAATATAATGCCAATCAGCGTACAACAATGCGCAGACTCCTGCATGCGGTGGGTAGATCTGAAAATACAAATATGGTACGTTATAATCGCATGGCTACAGCCTTAGAAGAAATAAATATTTATGGCGCTTTGAAAATTCAACAAACTCCAGGGAGTTTGCCTTTAGTGAATACGGCGATGGACTAATCGCCGTTAAACTCCCAGGACTTGTGGCGAATTCTACAAATTTGACCTTTGTAAATAGTGGGGCTCTCGTCCTCTCAAGGCTCCAGTGGATACTTTTCATCAGAGAAAGCTCCTCAATATATGTTCAACAGCAAAAAGAACACAGAAAGAGACCATTGCATAATATAATATAATGTCAAAAATGGAAACTTTACTGAATAACTCAATCCGCGTACCAGATGAATAATATATAGAGAATAAACACTCTTAGCTGATCTGGTGTTCCGTGCGTCTGGCAGTGCGGCTATCCCATCAGTCGGCTGATCCCCGCTTCCACAGAACGGAAAATTCCTCCAACGGTATGACCAAAACTACCCAGGCAACAGCTATGTCCAGTTTAAAGTTTTAAAATTAACTCTATGAGTAGATACAAGCAATTCCAACGCGTTTCCTCCAGCGCCACGGCTTGTAGCGCTTATGGACTTCCTCAGGGAATAAAGGCAGAATTCTGGCACATCCATTGGTAATGGTCGCAGTGTGAGTCAATGATATCCAAAGCAACAAACATATGCATCAATACTTTGTGTGTATAACATTAAGTAATATTGAGCTTCCGAAACAAGTAGCAGTTAATGATGAGCAGCCACAATGTTGACAATTAGATGTATAGTACTCACGGAGATGTTGCAAGTAGGCAGGACGGCGATGATTGTGCCGTTAGAGAGTGGACCAATGGTATGTCCAATGATCCTCACGTGCAGTATGAGCCGGCAATATTGACCACAATAGGGTTGAGATGTTTGCGACCTCCAAGGGTCTGGAAATATACTGCCTGTCTGCTCGCTGTGCGTAAGTGACACGCTCGCCAGTAGGTATTGCAATCAAGCGGTTTACAGCTGTTTAAAACAAAGCGGGTAATGGAGCTTCTACTCCATATGAGCCTTTGGGCTCCAGCACCTGTCCTGCAGTAAAGAGTATTGATTGGTGAAATTGGGGTTTCTACACTTCCCTTTTGGACCCATAGTTCCATTGGAAAGTTTTTTCATCTGTATAGTACTTCTTTACTGATGAAAACGTGGTTTGAATAAAACTGTTTTTTTTTTTTATTAAATCCAATCATGTGTATTAGCCAATCATCATTCTTCACAATTGATGGAGTGTATTTGCGACCAATGTATGCACTCTCGTGGGAGAAACGCATCAGAGGAACACAGCAGCTACGCTTTTATATACTCTCCACTGATTTTTATCAATACCAATATATATAACTATTCCTGAACAATCAAGAGGTTACCTACCTAGTATCCCAAAGTTTGGAAAAATGTTATCGTAATGATGTGGAAATACCTGGCCACCTACATTCTCAAACAGGCCTTTGACAAATACTCTAAACAAGTGAATCTAAAGAGTATGACACAGCTGCCACATATAAAAAAAAAAGGTACTTACCAAGTGTTCATACATTATTGATGATGTTGAAAAAAAACACCAAACATTGATATCATGAATGGTCCCCCTTAATGCTTGATGAACCCACCGGCCCCTGAGGAAGCACCTCAAGCAACCTCCAGGTAAATGTGTGATTAAAGCTATTGACATTTTATGAAAATTCAAATATTCATCAAATATATATATTTATATATTTAAAATGACATGATGAACTAACATGAAAGCAACATGTGACCATGTAAAAGTCACGACAAAATATCTTTTGGTAATTAAAACAAAAAATGCGTGATATTAATATATAATTTCCTTATTACACATTCAAAGAAATGCCAGACACCATGCCAGAAGAAAATGAAGATACCTATTTGCTCCTGATGCCGAAAACACTGAACATGTGGTGGAAACTGAGGAAGACCAGCAGCATTATGAAGAGCTACTAACAACAAGCTCAGCCACAAGTAATGCAACCATTCCACCATATTTTGAAGTTATGAACTCTAAACTGGATCCGAATTATAATATGCAAATTGAACAAAACCAAAAGACATAAATGAAAATGTAATGGATATGAAGAAAATTTTTTGGGCTCATAATGAAATCATGGCCCAAAAAGTACAAACATTTGTGGATGAAGCCATATTATATATGAGATGAGCTAGACAACAGCCCCAAAACCAAACATACAATGAAAATCTTCAACATCTGATATTCAAACTGACTTTACAGCAAGTTATAACATCACTCCACCATCCGCAAAACAACAAACAAAAAGAGCTTATCAAAATCCATCATTGCCAGAAACTTCTTCATCGCAATATTCACTAACCGACTATTTTTACCCGCAAATTAAAATCCCCATCGAAATGCATCGATTTTTCAAGGGGTAAATCACTATGCTTTTCAATAGAAAACCACAGTGATTTTCCCTTGTAAAATTGCCGTTGGTTTATGTTAAAAATAAACCCAAAAAAAGGGCAGCATGTTTGGAATGCTTAGCATGGCTGTGCTGATAGAACTACAAGGCTCAGCATTGCTGAGCCATGTGGTAATATCAGCGTCAGCATCTTAAACCTTCTAAGAATGCTGCACTGTATCCTGTGTAAAAAAAAATACAAGAATTATGACAGCTAAAGATTTTTTATTACTTTATGCATCACACTTTAGTTTAAAAGACATTTAATACAAAACAATGTGGCCACCTGTAGTAATTTTACAAAGTAAGGGTAAATATTATGCATTGTAAATATTTATTTTAAGCACACATGTATGTAAATGTATTTCTGTATGTTTATTGGACACTGTTTTTTTTTTTACACAGGATTCAGCGCAGTATGCTTAGAAGGTTTAACATGCTGACACTGATATTACTACAAGGCTCTTCAATGCTGAGCCCTGTGGTTCTATCAGTGCAGCCATGCTAAGCATTCCAAACATGCCGCGTTTGCCTTTGGGACATAGCAAAACACATGTCAAATATATTCATGTGTTTTTCTGCTACAGTGCGGAGCGATTTCAATGAAAGCCCGCCACATAAAAGACGCTTTGATTTTCAGCGCTTTGCCGATGAACTAAAGGCGATTTAGTTAAATCGCCTTTAGTGAATACGGCGAATAGTATTTTTTCTATGGCAAACATCTGGACGATTTATGTCCAGCGATGTTTGCCTGGTCGATTTTGCAAAAGGCTAAAGTCCCGGGACTTTGCCTTTAGTGAATAGGGCAATGGCATAATCGGCAGCAAAGTCCCGGGACTTTGTTTTTTTTTGCAAAATCGACTTTAGTAAATATACCCCTCAGAACCCACAAACTGTACTGGAGAAACAAAAAAAAAGGTGGCAAAAAAACAAGCCAAAAAAATTAGATAACTCATTAAAACCAAAAATGCTTTACAGTTTTGTGTGTCAATTCATAATAAACAATGTTGCATGTTTAAAAATAAAATAAAAAAACACCCTTATATTAAATATAGGTCAACTGTATGATAAATTGATAATGTTTTCATATGTATGTATGTTACAAAGAAATAGTACAATGACAAACACACAAATGAACCTTTTGTTCCTCTATTTATATTGAATAGTGGGTACTCAGTGTCAAAAAAAAGTTGCAGGTGTAACAGCAGGTGAGTCATTAACTTTAGTGCTTTGGTATGGCTACAAAACTTTTTTTTACTATTTAAGTTCTTACGCATCTATGTATACAAAGAAATATGCTCAGAAAACCCTACCCTATTTGTTCAGCGTAACTATGCATAAGGATCTAAGCATGTAACTGAGGATCGTGCATTTTATGAATGCACGCCCATTCTGCTAATTTACATTTTTAGTGACTCCCACTTCTTAGGAAATGCAAGCCCCATTTGATATGACATAGTAAATACGCTTCGTCTTAACTGAGAATCAGTCAAGATTACGATTGGTTTTACGCATGTGTAGTCTAAAAGACCGCATATACGCAATCTATGTATCAAAACGATACACAGATTACGTACAATAGCTACTACGCATGCACAGTAGCTATTGTTCATTGAATTATGTCCATCTATGGAAGACGGACGTAGTTCTGGATCCGGCCCAATGTCTGTAAGGTATGTGTCCCTAAGATATATAGTCTGTATTGTGTTGCAGTTTTTAGGCTGAAATGGGAATTGTATAATGGAGACTACGATGCTGCCTGTATTGTGTAGTGGTGGCTATTATTTGCTTTCTTTTATTATGGTTACAAAATTGTGTTTTATGATGCTTACATGGATACTATACTCTAGTAACTATAATGATAAATTATTAAACAGGTGGGCGAAAATTTAAAGTTTGCAAGGGGGTGCATAACAACCTAGGACCAACCCTGCTCCTAGTGACCGCTATACCATACAGGTCACCATACAATATAGATTGCATCCTGACCACTGTACAATAAATTTAACATGTTTGTAACCACAATGCAGTTAATACAGGCCCTCTTAGAAAACAGAAAACATTTGTAACCACAATACAAAAGAATCACAGCCTTGTAAGTGCTTTACTTTTATCTAGTTTCTCTGTGTGTGTACAGTGTATATATCCATCCAATCTCTCCCCCTTGCATTTAACCAGTCTTCCAATAATTCCCCTATGTGTTTTTCAAGCCTCCCAGTATTCCCCAACATGTGTCTCCATCACCCCAGTATCCCCATCATGTGTCTCCTACCCCCTCAGTATCCTCTCCATGTCTCTACAGCCCCCTAGTATCCCCATCATGTGACTCCAGCCCCCCATTATCCCTATTATATGGCTCCAGTCCCCCCAGTATCCCCATCATGTGCCTCCAGCCCCCCAGTATCCTCATCATGTGCATTCAGCCCCCCAATATCCCCATCATGTGTCTCTAGCCCCCCAGTAACCCCATCATGTTCCTTCAGCCCCCCAATATCCCCAACATGTGGCTCCAGCTCCCCTAGTTTCCCCATGTTCCTGCAGTCCCCCAGTATCCTATCATGTATTTGCACCCCCCAAGTATCTCCTTCATGTGGCTCCAGCCTCCCTTTATCCCCATCATGTGCCTCCAGCGCACCATTATCCCCATCATGTGTATCCAGCCAAAGGGTAATAAGCAAAAGCTCTGGCAATGTGTGCAAAATAATAGTGTGTGTTAAATAAATCAATGTAAACCAAAATATACTTCTCAAGCATGTATCACAAAAATGAATAAGTATACTGACTATTTCAGCAGCGGCATACAGGGAAAGGTAGTCCTATATGAAGTCCGTACTGAGTGAGGAAATAGCAGGCTTAAATTGAAATCCAGGAATCAGTGATACTCCAAATGATATGGACATGAAATAAAAAATAGGAAAATAAAAAATAGAGAAATAAGTACTAATAAATAGAAATCATGCAAATCAAATCGGCATATATCAACAGTGGTATCAATAATACTCTTGTTTAAAAGAAATATCTAGGATCCCCCTATTAGGCACGAGCTGATCCAGGGATCAGTAATACTCCAAATTATATGGACAAGGAATAAAATGAAGAAATGTGTATTCATAAATAGAAATAAAAAAGTAAATAAATAAACAGATTGTCATATATCAAACAGTGGTACTAATAATAACCTTATTTAAAATAAATATCTAGGATCCCATTATTTGGCACGAGCTGATGGGTAGGTATGTCCCAGACCTTCAAGTAAAACAGAGTCTGAACTAAATGGTCTAAAAACACTTTACTTGATTCAAAAATATAAACACAAAAGTAACAATAAAATTCAATATATTACGCTGGGCCAGGAAGAACTTCTCACCCCAGTGAGCTGATATATGTGTGCCGGTCAGTGTCAATAACCCATAGGGACGTCTCCACCACGGGTGTCGGGAACGGACAAAGGCAGACACGGGGAATAATAGAAGCGAAGTCGGAGAGCAGGAACTATCCGATGCGCCGGATGGAAAGGACGGAAGTCTTCACTCGGGACACCTGGCGGATGCAATCACATTGATT
>WWET01004445.1:0-12851 GCA_011038615.1 Limnodynastes dumerilii | reverse complement strand
ATCACATTGATTGCATCCGCCAGGTGTCCCGAGTGAAGACTTCTGTCCAGTGTACTCACAGCTTTCCATCCAGTGCATCGGATCGTTTCTGCTCTCCGACTTCGCTTCTGTGATTCCCCGCGTCTGCCTTTGTCCGTTCCCGATACCCGTGGGTTATTGCTATTTCCTCACTCAGTACGGACTTAATATAGGAATACCTTTCCCTGTATGTCGCTGCTGAAATAGTCAGTATACTTATTCATTTTTGTGATACACGCTTGAGTAGTATATTTTGGTTTACACTGATTTATTTAACACACGCTATTATTTTGCACACATTCCCAGCACTTTTGCTTATCACCCTTTGGTATTTTAAATGTTTATTTTCTGAGGATTTGGACTCCTCAATGATTAAGTGCTGCAGCAGGGAATTTTAGCGATTTTAAAGTGGTATTCACCCATTTTATACATGTGTATCCAGCCGACCAGTATCCCTATCATGCTTGCTTACCTTTACTGTGTCTTCCTCCATGGTGCTCTGTATGAGCCTCTGCGGCTGTTACATAGAGAAGCTGAAATAAATTTTCCAATTAATGCTCTATGTAATGGCAGCATCAGCCCATACAGGAACCTCCTAAATGAGCTGTCAGTCACCAGAACGGAGAGCGGGGGGGATGATCACCGGTGCCTCTCCAGCCTAGCGCCAGCCCACCACATCCCCCCACAAATTGCATCGTGCCGGCCCTGGTTTTCTGTCTTCCTGTGGCTTTGCTACAGAATGGTCTCTGCATCTCATTCTGATGCTATCTGAGACAATAATATAATGCTGCTGAAGAATGCAGATACCAGATACACAGTTCTAATGATTTACATTATTAATAGCAGAGGGTCAACCATTTCCTGCTGCCATGCTACAAAATACCACATTCCATTTCATTTTATTTTGCCATGTATAGTCAAGCCCCTGATTTAAAATGTCAGTGTGCAGCTTCAGAACTGTTTACAATTTTAATGGATTGGATTGTCATAAATTATGCACAAAAACATTTAACACTAAGGTTTTTTAATTTTATACTTTCTTGGAAATGGGTAACTAGCCACACTGTCCCAGCAAACTGGTCATAGTAGCCAAGGTGGTGCCATTTGGCCAGATCCAGACCCCAGAATGCTTTACGAATGTGGGGGGTCTGAAATTACACAAGGTAGAAGGGAGTGCATGCCCCAACCACTCACCTCTATTAGTAGTAGTTCTGAACACGTATGTTTCCAGAGCCGTACCTTAACTTCTACGCATTTATCTGCATCCGTACTATTGCAGATTAATGCATATCTGGGCCTCCCACCCCCAACCCTTTATTTAAATGCCTATCACCGCCTGTATGTCAGGGATACAGCATTTGTACCTGAAGTGTCAGCCCCTTCAAGCATATCTTCTAAGGTATGCTTGAGTAACATATGGTGCACACGTGGGGCGATGTTACTGGTCAGAGGACTTTTGCAAATTACGTGAGCAAGTCCCCTGATGTTATTAGTACTGGAGTAATGAATTCCTCTCCATATGTCACACCCCCTTCCCTTCCCTTACCTTGTCTCTCTCCAGTTATCTTATTGAGCAGCTCCAAGTCACAGCAGATGGACAGTAAGGCCCTGATTCACACTTAAGTAAATGCAGAATCTCTGTGCGCATTTTTACGATAAGTTAAACTGTGCATTCCCAGAACTCAAATATACGCATGTAAACCATGGCTGAAAGATTCACAAACACGTCTGACTTAGGACTGATGCACGCATCGACCTGGAATAAGTCTTGCATTCATGACTAAAGGGGCAAGATTGTTAATGCAAATGAGCTCCACATGGCTACTAATGTATAGTATGGGTGTTCCAACAGTTAGGACTGATTCACAAGTAGGAGTACCTTGCGTAAACTAACATACACACAGGAAAAATTAAGGTAGCCATCGATCACTTGTAAGTTAATGAACCGTAATGTTTAGTGTGAGGCCATGTGCCACACCTGCTGCGTGTTTATAATCAATAAATGTGTTTTTTTTCAAATGAAACAAATGAAGGCTAATTTTTTAAATCCTATGCTGAATTTTCATTTTGTGCAAGATTTTAAGCTTGTAAAGGTAGTCATTTTTTGGATTTAGTTTTTGAAGGTTTTTTTTTCCCCCTTTAAATTTTTGTGACTAAAGACCATTACATTTACTTATTTAACTGTATTGGTGGTTTATGTGCTTTATCTTTTATAAAGTTACATTTTTAAAATATTTATGAAATGCTTGAAATTGTATTTCTAACTTCATGGAGTATGTGTTTATATGTTTTGTTAAGTATGTCATTGTAAGGATATAATCAAATATCAGGGGTATAAATTAATATCAAAATATAGAGTGACCTTTATTTGCTCAGGGTCTGGTTTTGGTTTTATGGGAATAGCCTGAATGTAGTGGGACAGAACAAGTTATGGGTCTTGTCAGGTTATGGCCCTGTCGTAAATGGATCAGTATATTGGGGGAGTCATAAAAGCCAGATCTCTGAAGAAGAGTCTCTCCAAACCCCAAACTGTCACTTGTCACAAAGGTGGGAGCTGTTTGGAGAGGAGCAGATTTGCCTTTAAAAGTGTTGTATAGATACTTAACTTTGTTCACTTCATGGGATCTTCTTGAAGGAAGGAAGTGTTCCCTATTCCCAAGTAATCTGGCAGGGAAGGTTTTGCGTAAGTCTTTCTGTATTTTCCCCTTTTTATTTTATACAAAACTGTTTTGCTCTGTTATAAATAAGCATTGTGATTACTATCATATTAAATATCAATTAATAAGTTCATGTCTCTGTGTTCTTACGGATTCATATGTCAGACCGGTTTGGTTATTAAATGCTGCTTAATGGTAACAGAAGGGATCAGTCTGAGTTGATGATAATTGTGTTAGATTGGTGTAAAGGAGAACCTAAGACCTCCTGTGAATAGTCGGTGGTGGCAGTTCATTAGTAATAAGTCATATTTGGGGTGGATAAAGGGCATTAGTTATTGTAGAACAGACCAGGTGGCTGTTGTGATTAACCCCTTGTGTCCCAGATAAGTCACAAAAGCCTCAGGTGGGGTCAGGGTCTTGACAGTCATGATTATTTCTATTTAAAGTTATACTTTTAAGGTCACTTTTGTTTACATATATAAATGAAAGTATGTGCTGTTTAAAAATATATATTATTTATTATCCTAGGGCCATACTCAGAGATCCTTTTTTGAGGGGAGCTGCGTGCGTATTTTTAGGATCGGATCAACTGCGCATGCGTAGTAACTTTATGTACGTAATTTACATAGACTGTATACGCGCCTATGTGCCTAACGGACGTAAATGTGAATTGCACTTGGGGACATACGCATGGAAATCAGACGTACAGGAAAATTTTAATTAAAGTGGGTAGGGGGGCATTTAAATAAATGAATGGAGGTGCGGCTATAAAGAATTGCACAGATGGAGCAGATATATGCACGTAAGAACACACGGAAAGAACAGAGAGGTATTGGGGTTGTTGGTGGGTGTTTACATGCTCCGGCCATGTGTATAATTGCGTGCATAAAAAAACAGATCTCTGTTTTTTTAACAGATCTCTGAATCTGGACCCTAATCAGTTTGTTTAGTTATGTATCATTGAATCATAAGCAATTTTAAGCACTTAAATGCATGGTCAATTCACAGCTAATTAAGTCCGCACATACCTAAATATATGCAGCAAAAACCTACGTCCTTATGTAGCACACCCGACACAGGGGGAGTGGTTAACCAGGTTCTTTATTTTTTCTGTATTGTGGATTTTTCACATGCGTATATTTCGGTAAGTTCACAATTTTACTCTTAACTGTGTCTTATGTCTGTGGCCTTTCTAGTAAGATCACAGGGGCAGGGAAATTGCAACATGGGTTCTGTGCAGATTGATCGTGGTGACAGGGTCACAGTTACCTCTATGCACCATCTGTGCCCAAATTATGCACCTACCTATACCGGTTGCAACGTTAGATACCGAATAGTTCTACATAAAAGTACATTTAGATTTATTTTTTTTCCTGGCAGTTTACAGTCAATGCATAAGCATTTCAATGGAATGCAAGTAATGTGGATTCCACTTCCCAAATCATGGGTGGTACGAAGGCTTGCAATCAGCATATGTCTGAGCAGCAAAAGGCCTACATGACTAATTAAGTGAGGAATGCTAATGGTACAATTTATTATATTCAACCTAACAGGAAAATTCTAAGCAACTGGCTTTGTGCATCTTGGCCATAGAAAAAAAATAAATAAATCACATATTACCATACATAATTAACTTGATAATTTTTTTAAATGGAAATCTAAAATATAACTTTGAATTTAGAGATTAAAACAAACATTACAAAAAAAAAGCTGAGAGGTGAAAGCAAAGCTTTGTTTATCTAACCAAAATATGCTGCAATATATTATTATTATTATTATTATTATTATTATTATTATTATTATTAACATTTATTTATAAGGCACCACACAGTATCCACAGCGCCGTACAGAGGCAATAGTAAAGACAATAGTTACATATACAATTCAATAAAATAATTAACAGAGGGTATAAAAAAAAAACATGAATAAGGACAATACATGTACAAAGCATGTACAAAGCAAAATTAAAACAGTACAAAAAACAAAATAAATAAATAAAATAAATAAATAAAAGCAGAACAATATGTAAGGGAGGTGAATAAGGACACAGACAGGCAGTAGAGAGAACAAGGTGGAAGTCATGAGGACAAGGTAGAGGGGTGATGACAGGATAGAGGAGGACCTTGCACATAAGAGCTAACATGCTAAGTGAGAGAGGGCAAATAAACAGAAGACACAGTGATGAATATGGGGGGCATGTAAGCTTAGGTGGAGGAAGGGTAGGCTAGCCTGAAGAAATGGGTTTTGAGGGAGTGTTTCAAGGACTTTTAGTTTATATACTACTAGTTTTCCTCATAATTGCCATGATTAACATTCACATGAGCCTGTGTGACTTGTGAGGGACAAAGGTTTAATCAAATATAATATTTTATATCTTCCCATCTTCCAAACAGTTAACCTAATACACTATTTATTACCTTATGTGTAGTAAGTTATAATGATGGGAATAAATTCCCAAACAGAGAGGCACTTGGAAAGTGATGACTATTTTTAAAAGGTGTAAATAAAATTAAATTGAAAAATATAACATATATAGAAAATATTGATTCTGCCGCAGCTCTGGGTTGAGAGTCACTTCTCCAAAAATTATATATATAAACAATAGATCAGTGTGCCGATCAGATAATCATTAATTGCATATATTAAAAAGACCTACTTAGGGGTCTAAGAATTCTTATCCATAAAATATACCAACAATTTCACTTATGGCAAGCAATAGATGTCTTTCCAACATATGGATATAGGCTGACACATAGGTTTCAAGGCAATCGGGAGATGATGTCTCCCTCCTGCGGTCAACACGGTCCAGCGCCCGTGATGTGATGAACGGCTTTTTAATATGTAGTTTTAAATGTGGTCTCCGCTACTGTCACCAAGATATAAATTGCCGAATGAGCCAAACCGCTATGCAATAGCAGTATTTAGGATCCAAAAAGTGGTTTGCCATGAAGGAGAAAAAAAAATAGTATCGCTGCTACAGTCTTCTAGCACTTTTCTCCCATTTAGGGAGCAGTTTGGCTCATTTGGCAAGTCGTACATCACATCACGCAGTTCGGGTTGACCGCAGGAGCGAGACATCATCTCCCGATCAGCTGAGTATTATCACAATCATCTATGGACATCTGAACCTACTAGCCCATGTTAAAACAACTGAACTACCAGCTACAGACTTAATTCTATCTAATATCAGTAACCACAGTAATTTGATCTTCGGCTACATGGCCTGTCATCCCACAGATTCGTAAGTACAATCCTTATGTCTAGTGGAAAATTGGTATATTGAATGTTGCACTTCTTGATGCTCATTAATACAGTTGACTCAACACTTGAACCATCACACCACAATTTACTTTTTTGGATGTGCCGGGTGTCCTAGAACTTAGTCTCTTTGCGGATTCCATCTGGCATTTATACTTATTGTTTTGCATTAGGCTCCAAGATCCCATTTACCAATATTGGTGACGTCACCAATTTCATATATGTGCACGGACTTTACTTTTTTGGATTACAATAGATAAACTATCCTATGAGAAGTTACTATTGCCTTGAAACCTATATGTGAATCTATATCCATATGTTGGAAAGACATCTATGGCTTGCCATAAGTGAAATTGTTGGTATATTTTATGGCGAAGAATTCTTAGATCCCTAAGTAGGTCTTTTTAATATATGCAATAAATATTAATTATCTGATCGGCGCTCTGATCTATTGTTTAATTATGTGTAGTGTTTAAAGACTAAGGTTACGCCGGCATTAGTTCAGAACACAGAAACATCAATATTTTAATTAAGCTTAAATGTGAATAAGACATTAAATTAAGTATGATGTACAAAACAATGATAGCCAATGACTATTATAGCAAATATATATTTTTTTTTACAAATATATGTCTGGAATTAACAGTTTTCAGGTGGTGTTAGTCCAGAGTTAGTTTGGAGGTTTGATAGGGTGAATCTAGGTGAGTTTGCTATGAACCTATTAACCCTGTGTAAATTACCCTTGGCAATCATGCACCTGCTTTTTAACCTATAAATTGATTTGAACAACCACCATATTGTGTAACTAAATTAATATATTACTTATATAAGTCTACTCCACAGACTTACCAGATCTTTCATCAAAATGTTAACGCAATTGCATCATGAACTTCTTAATGTGCACTCTTCTGCAGCAAAATATAACCTAAAGGGAGCAGAGTCGTTTTCAACACATTTAACTTAGTTTTTTCAATAAGGACACATTTCATTCAGCAGTTGATCATTCACAGTGAGGCTTTAAAAAAAATCAGCTTGGAATGGAAACAAGACAGTCTCTTAACTGTCCTTACTAAACAAGCATTCTCTTTAAAACTTAAAATAAATAAGTAACTTGAAATAAATGTAAATTGAAGAGAAAAGAAGGTTGATAAAAATGCACACCTATGACCAGATCCTGACATAATTACATCAGGTCACTTACGCATGCAAGGTGTGTAAGTGGCTTGACTTCACTGGAGGGAGCATGCGCCCTCCAGATGTTATGCTAGGGCTACTATAGTAACCCTAGCGTAAAAACAATCGGATGGAACTTTGTTCCGTCCAAGCCAATTTCAGAGGAAATGGGATGTGCTTCCCCTCAGCCCACTAAAGCAAGCGGGAGGAAGCATGCAAAGTGTACAGTGTGGGAGGGGGCTCTCACACTGCTGCGGATCAGCGTTCTTATGGACCACTGATCCGCAGGCTTATGGCAGTGTAAACTACCATAAAGACTGCACGAGAGAGGGGAGTGACAGGGGGTGTACACTCCCCTCTCTCTCACGGACATACAGGCCCCAACATGTACAGAAAACATGCAGGGGGTCTGAATCTGGTCCCTAGTGCATTACAAAATCTTTTATTTAACAGACAACTTTACTATGGAATTATAAAATAAGCCCTTTAGGCAAGTAGATGAACTACATGTGGTCTTTAAAGACCGCACATAGTTTTTTAGGTGAAAGGAGGCATGCTGCGGTAGTCTCCGGGGATAATTAGGCAAAGTGGGTGGTGGGAGGAATATAAATTAGGCTGGGAGGGAGGGCTAGGAATTTTCCTTTCAATTATTCCCTCCTTAAAAGGAAAAATATGCGAAACAAAGAATCAGCGCTAATCCAGGAGAACACTTATGGGCAAAAACAGCAGCCAATAGTATAGGAGTGATGCCCCACTCCAACCAAAAATAACACAATAAAAACACACACTAGGCGCTTGTAATCACCCTAAAGGTAAAAATAATATGGATAATTATCTTAAAAAATCTTAGATGTCCATGGTAATTACAGATAAAGACAGCATTTATTACAAATATTTCATGAAAACAATTAACATTCAATAAGAAAGTGAAAATCAATATTATGAGGTAGAATGTTCGAGTCTAAACCAGCACTCTCCAGCAAAAGGTTCCAAAACAATCTTAATAAAAGATATCCAGAGAGAGTTCCAAAGGAAATGAACCACTATGTAGATACAAAGTCTCTCTCACAGAGCTAATTCGTAAACAGTCCTATTAAGCACACATATTCCTTGTAAAGAAGCAGCCGAGCAGAAAGCCGTAAGTAACAAAGTGTCAGCCGTTGATAAAACGAAGAGGGGAATCCTGCAGCTCTTTAACACGTGAAGATAGCTAATGGGAGGTGAGTATAGAGGTTATTATAGGGTGTAGATAGTTACCACTGTATAGGGGAAGATGTTATACTACACCACCGGTGAGCTTGAGCCACGTCCGGCTGTCAGCTCAGGTCCACGCTCCTCCTCTGCCACGTGTGAAGGAGTCAGCTGTTAGCTCCGTAATAGAGAGATGTTGTTTCAGCTGTTCGGTTGGGGCTGCAGTCGGTGCCCAATCTCCACGGCTTCTCCTCGGATCCAAGTGGGCTGTTTAAAGTGCTTAAGTGCTTGCAGTCTGAAAGACCTCAATACCTCACTAAGGATAGCAACGCTGATGCGTTTCGTCATTCCTACAACTTCATCAGAGGGAGTAGCTACCTTCTTTCACCAGATTATTTAAATAGTCCATGTTAAGTCATGATTGGTCAGAAAAGAACACGCCTATAAAATTACTGTGGAACATTAAATAATATAAATTCTAAAAATTATCCCAGCCCCAGTTATTAGTCTGGTATTGCACATAGATGACTTGTCTCCTTATTTATATATTCCATCCCACAGGGATTTGTGGCAACAAAACAAGTGTAAATACCAGTCAGAGGATAAGGGGTGCCCATGGCTAGCATTGTGGCCAACCATATACCTTACTTAGGTTGTCTGACTCCCAAGGTATCCCTATATGAACAGGATATTCTCAAATACATACCAGAACATATGCAAAGGCCATTTACCCATAACATTGATACTAGAGCCCAGCCTGAGGGCAGTCATACTGAACTCAACTGCTGGTAACATTCCACTAAGTTTAAAATATATATGCATAGTATTTCTTCTTTTGAATGTTTTAAATATTAATTGCATTTCAGAATTAATTTAGATTAAAAGCATTTATGCTCACACAGCATAATTTTCCTTTATACAATTTTTCATAGATTGCATCTTGTAAGATCTGTATATACTGGTAATACAATGTATATAAACTAAAGGACATGACAACTTTTCAACAAAATAACTAATGATATATACAAACATGAAAAATATTTACCCATACACAGCACTCCAGATGTGTTCAGGACAATGGGGTAAATTCAGACCTAAGTGATAGTCACGTTTCATCGCATGGCGTATTTTCTATGCACTCCCCTAGCCACTCCCCTCGCTCGTATGTACTTTGCCCATATTACGCTTCCCAAACCCTACCTTAGCTTTTCAACTGACGTACGTAATGGATTGATGTACGTAACGGCCTAACCCGACCCACACTAAGATTTAAATGCATCCCTCTGCCTCCGAAGCGTAACTATGGGTGTCATATGGATGACACGCCCCTTCACTCGTATTTACGCTGATGGTACATACATTAACAGTTACGTGGCGTAACATCTGCTGCACGTATGCGCAGTAAATACAAATAGGCGATTTTACGTCAGCGGCTAGCGTAAAAATACTAGCGTACTTAGCTCAGGATCTGCCCCAATCACCTTACACTGCCTCATTTTTAAAATGGGAATTAAAATAATTTACTAATAAACATTGGAAACCAGGTATAGCTTGTTTTTTGTGAAAGTAACACAGCTTTTTACATTACATTACACAAAAACAAACTAAAATCATATCATTTTTTATGTAATTTTGTTCCTAAGGCATTATTAACATAAATAACTTTCATTTCCAGTCATTCCCAGTCATTTTGGACCACCTCACAAGATTGAGGTTGGTTGGTACATGCTACTAGATGTTGTCTATTGGTGGTCCGGTGTGCAAACGGGCTCATCCATGCTGCAGCCAATAACCAAGACAAACTGAGTTTTGGTGTGGATTCTGCACTGAAAGACTTCCTAGAGAAATCTGCTACTACTTCTTCTGATGACAGGACAAAACTATATATATGTATATATATATAAATAAAATATAAAAATAATATACAAAAATAAAAATAAATATAAAAAATGAAAATAAAAAGCAGCAAAAAAACAAAAAAAACAAAAATATACAGATATGTCCAAAATAAATATCCCAGATGGAATTTGATCTCTGGAGGCCTATATCGAAGGTGGGTACTCTACTGTTAAGCTATAGCAGCTATAGCAGCTTCACCTTTATAAAGTAAGCAAAGAAAAATTTAAAAAATTAGCTGCCAGAGATAGAGCTCTAGTCGCATAAATGTACTTCCACATAAACAACAGCTATAATTTACGAATCAGATGTCCATATGTGAATTAAGTAATTATCTATCAATCTTTTGACATACAATAATAGTGAGTCCCACAGGGCTTTTAGTCTATTTAAAGTGCATAACCAAAGTTCCATATATTTTCAATACATTTTCAGTATGCTTTTGATAGGATCAGGAGACATATTATATATTTCCAGATTTAAACTAATCATAGGGAAAAAATACTTCCAAATCATAAACACATGTTTATCTTAATGGCTTCATTTAGACCATCTGGGATTAAAGAATCAAATATATGAATCCAATAATTTTCTCTCAAACATAATCTCCTGAAATGATCCCCACCCCTATCAGTGCGATAAATGTGTTCTATTCCTGGAACCTTTAAACAATCTGGATTTCCATCATGTGCCTCTAAAAAGTGTCGTGATACACTGTATTTAACCAATTTATTAATTATATTCTATGTTCGAGTAAACTACGTGTAGTGCGTCCAATATAAAACAAAGAACAATTGCAAGTAAGTAAATATATAACATAATTTGTTGAACAATTAATAAAACTAGTGATAGAGTACAAATTATCTTGAAAAGGAATTTGAAAATTACGTTTTCTGTGCATGATATATTTGCAAGTGATGCATTTGGTCATCCCACATTTAAAGCATCCAGTGAGTTTCTCTAAGAACAGTTCATTTGGGCCTACTCTAATCAAATTCTGATCAGTTTTGTTGTCAGATTTGAAAATATTAGAAGGAGCCAGGGTGTCCTTAAGATTGGTATTCTATGTATTTTATTGACAGTAGGATCACCCCTTAAAATATCAAAATTTTTCTTTATGATCTTTTTAATATGTTGTAATGCATTATTGAATTTGGATATGAACACCATTCTGATCATTTTCCTCTCCAATTTCTTTCTTTTTTTGGAGCTATAGCAGCTATTTCCATTTCACTGTCTCTATCTCCCTTCTTTTCCCTATTTTTATACTTTTTTGTATCAAATCTACTAGAATAAGACAACAAAGGTTCTCGATCAATTAATCTGGCTTCTTCCAAGGCTTTCTTTAGTAAATCCTCGGGATAACCTTGAGAGATAAAACTCAACAGAAGATCTTGTGCCTGTTTTTCAAACATGGCCCGATCGGAACAGTTTCTGCGAACATGCAGAAACTGTCTTTTCGGGACATTGTTGATCCACGGGCGGTGATGGGCACTATTAAAGTGGAGATAATTATGAGCATCAACCAGTTTTTGGTGAGTAGAGGTAACAATGTCAGTACCACAAGCAGATATTTGAGGATCTAAAAAGACCGCTTTACTGTCATGAAAAGTGCTCGTGAAAGTAAGGTTATAGGTGTTTAGGTTTAAATATTGAACAAAATCTTGTGCTAAAGAGGGGCCCCCCTTACAAATAAAAAACAAATCGTCAATATAACAGCCATAGAGGACCAGATTCGCTCGATATGGGCCCTCCCATATGAACTCACGTTCAAAGGCCCCCATGTAGATGTTCGCATAACTAGGAGCGAATCTGGTCCCCATGGCCGTTCCTATCACCTGTAAATAAAAAGAGTGATCAAATTTAAAATAATTATTGTGAAGAATGAAAGATACAAATTTAACCAAAAACTCTTGGTGTCTCCCTGAGGTCATACCTGCTGCTAACAAGGATTCTTCCAATACTTGGAGACCCTTCTCATGTGGTATATTAGTGTAAAAGGCCTGGGCATCCATAGTAATGAATCCCAAGCCCTCCTTCCATTCCACTTCCCTCAAAAGGGAAATGAGATGAGCGGAGTCTTGCAGGTATGACCTGAGGGAGACCACCAGAGGTTGCAAATAAAAATCAACATAAGAAGACAGATTTGAGGTAAGAGAGTTTATGCCAGACATAATAGGGCATCCAGGTGGTGAGGTGAGGGATTTGTGAATTTTTGGAAGATGGTAGAAAATAGTTATAACTGGGTATAACGGAAAAAGGTACTGAAATTCCTCTTTATTTTTTTTATATTTTATATTTATTGGAGAACAGCAAATACAACATTCCAGCAATAATACAAATGAGAGTTAACACGCCAATAATGAGAACAAAGACCAAGCAAGCAATATAAAATCACTACAAGTTCTTTACACTTATGTCATCGGGAAAAGAGCATAACAACATTAAGTAGTAGCATACCCTTAGCTCAGGGTATGGGGTATGGACAGTATGTTCAAGCACAGACACAAATATATATATACATGCCATAAATGGACCATCTTTATAAGGGGTCATCTCTCAGCACAATAGGGGGGTCATTGCCATATGAACTCTGAGTTCATACCAGTATGTGTTATTGAAGCCTTTGTGTAGGCTAGATTTTATTGTGTCTGGTAA